>JABJVR010004614.1:0-14509 GCA_025773905.1 Chitala chitala
CTAATTGTGCTATCAGTATAGTTTTTTAACCGGGATTCAAAATGTTAGTTTTTAACAATTACCAGTATTTTCAGAAATAATAGTATTGTCTGCTGTTGCATATGCAAAATTTTTTGTTTTTGTCAGTTGCCCTGTTAGTACATTATTCATACATTATTTGTTTTGGACATTATGAGCCCATCATCTGTCAGTCTTTGATATTTGTAGATGTTAACAGTTGCCAATTAATGTAACAGATCACCTTGACGTTAATGGCTGGACAACAGTGTGTGCTTGTCTAATATGTCGTTTTTTTATAGTGTCCGGATATATGCTGCATGTCTTTTACATACAACCCCAATTCCAAAAAAGTTGGGACGTTTTGTAAAATGTAAATAAAAACAAAATGCAATGATTTACAAATCATTTGTAACATATAGTCAATAGAATACAGCACAAAGCAAACATTTACATTTGAAACTGATCAACTGTGTTGTGTTTTGTAATTAAATGATTGTTATAAATTTGATAGCTGCGACACATTTCAGAAAAGTTGGACATGATCACCATTATATGACCAATTGCTGAAGTTTAGAAAGTGGAAACTTTTGACCTTGCTTGATGTATGAAGTTGGTCAACAGTTCTAGGTCTCCGCTGTAATATGTTACACTTCATAATACGCCACACATTTTCAATGGAGGACAGATGTAGACTGCAGAGCAGCCAGTACCCACACTGTTTTACTATAAACCACTCTGTTGTAATACATGCAGAATGTGGCTTAATATTGTCCTGCTGGGATAAGCATTTATTTGACCAGTTGACAGTCTGTGATGGAATATTGGACTCATTTGCATGCATGTTTGTATTTTACAGTGTTTTTTGCCATTGCAACATGTCAACAAAAACCAAAAGGTAACCACCTGTTGGTGCTTGTTTTGTATTATATTCTGAATGTGTATTACTTAACATTTGCAAAGTATGTTTGTTTCAGTTCTAAACAGTAGCATATTGTGGGTAAAATGCCCACTGAAGACAAGCAGAATTGCCACCATAAAATTGAAAATCCATTAGACATGATTTGACTGGTGGGAAACCAAGTTCACCTTAGCTTTGCTTGTTGTATTCAGTGTACCTTGTCACTACTAGCTAAGTTATGTTCACCGAGGAACATTTATAACCAAGTAATCTTACGTGATTTTTTTTTTACGAAAGGATGCCAGCATCCTATGGCTTCCCACAAATTTTGGGCTGTTTCATCGTTACTCATTCTTGCTCTAACAGCAAAGGAACTGCTTGGAAAAGTGCACAGTTCAAATGTGTTACTGCCCTTACACAAATATAAAGGTGAAACTATGAGATATACATCTAAATGTATTCTCTATAACGTTTAGGGAAGTGTGGCTTCCTTTGGTCCCCTGGAGTATACAGTATGTCTCTGCATCCCAAATGACCATAGAGACATGTGAATATCTTTAAGATTTCACAGCTAAGTAGTAGCTCCATGCTTTATCAAAACTAACCCACACGTGATCACTCATTTAAGTTTCTTGGCCAAAGTGTATTTGAAAATTCTGTTACAGAATACAACATCATAAAGTGATTTATTTTTGCTAATACAGAAGAACCCATGCAGAACTCAGAAAAGAACCACGGAAGATGAAGTATCTTTTGAGTTGTATTTCAGTTTAGTAAATTTCTACAGTATTTGTTACAGTATTCTTACAGGTAGTCTCTATAATTTGATGTGGCTGTTCTGAACTTGTCAAAACCCAGATGCAACTTAAATGCTCATTTGTAACATTAACTTGCAAGGCCACTGTAACCAAGTTAGACCTCTGTAGCTGGAGCCTCAAAATTTCATTTCTACAGCTGTGATTAGCAATTCCCATTTGCAAAAAATTGGAAGAGCTTGAAACTGAGTGCAACTTTTTATAACCTGTCATGTAAAGTGTCTTGTCGTCTGCTGGCTGCCAACAGTAAGAGGTGATGTTGCGCCTCTGGTCTGTTTTGTATACTTATTTAAATTTAAATTAGATTAGGTTCGTTTCTAAAACTTTTTACTTCTATAGCATCACAGTGAATGCAGTGCAGTATCTATAAAAACTACTTGAATCTTTCCTCAAACTGTCATTATCTATCTATCTGTCATTAATTTTTAACTAATATTGTTTAATTATATGGCAAATACTGTGTAACAAGACCAAGTACAGTGAAACCTCATTCTAACGGACTAATGGGGGGGAAGGCCGTCCGAAAAAACCGATTGTCCGGAATAACCGAAAAACTATTTTTGTGTCATAAAAATCACAGTTTTCGTATAACTTAGACATATATAATACTGTAATTCAATTTTAATATATATGTAAAGGTTTTTTTACAAAAAATATTGTAAATCATAGTAAATACTTTTGTTTTTTAACTAAATTATAGTAAATACAGTACTGTACAGTACTGTACATGTAAATATAAAGTAAACTGTATGTACGTACGTATATCTGTATGAACAGTACACGATTTTGTCCGTTAGATCCGATGTCCGGAACAACCGAGTCCGTTAGAACGAGGTTCCACTGTAGTGTGTTTTGTGTTAACACCCTGGAGAAGAGTATGAATGTGCAGAACAGCAGTGTGTTGTCCAGTATATGTGTGTCTTTTCATTCTTTTTGTTGTGTCCTGTTGTCATAGTAATGTCACGCCAGAACTTCAACTACGTGTACCTGGGTGAAGAGTTAGTGCTGAACTGCTCTGAATCTGGTCCGATCAAATGGTATTTCAAGGACAAGCAGGTGGACAGTAAATCAGAGAACCTGCTCATCACCATTAAATCTAAAAGTGACAATGGGCCCTACTCCTGCGAGAGAAATAATGTCAGAAGTGATCCTTTCACATTCACTATTTATGGTAAATATGAAAACCGAAAAAAATGCAAATATTTCAGTAACAAGAATGCTGGTTATTTTCACAGTTAGGGTGTGACTTCCAGTGATGCATATGCTACAAACTTCTGTATATAATAAGTTAAAAGAAAATTTGGTAAAAGTCAGTAGTTTGTAGTCAAAAGTGAATGAATGAATAAAGTGTGTTATAAATTTTTCTGGTTAAAATTTTCTCGTGTTATTCACTAGTTGCCTTTAATGTTATGAACACCAGGGACGTGCGGTCAGGGGAGGCAGGTGGGGCAGAGCCTCATCTGTCATCATGAAAAGTAAAAAGCTAATAAAGATAACATAAAATAAATTTGTCCACTGGTCTGTGCTATAAATTTGTTTTCTGTATGATTCTAGTAATTTTGATTATTTTTATAGTCAAAATCACTGAATTTGCGCATTTCCTGTTCAAATACAGGGGAGAAACACGAGGTGTGGCAGCGATGAGCTGAGCCGAACCTCGGACTGCACTCTCCCTCACACACTGATACTGTGCACTCTCCCTCACACACTGATACTGTGCACTCTCCCTCACACACTGATACTGTGCACTCTCCCTCACACACTGATACTGTGCATTCTCCCTCACACACTGATACTGTGCACTCTCCCTCACACACTGATACTGTGCATTCTCCCTCACACACTGGGAATATGCCTGTGGTTGTCACTCTGTATGTCACCAATATAATGTTTGCAGACACGTTTATTATACACCCTGACTTTCCACAGTCTGGCTGATATCTTTAATGAATGTGTGTGACATTTTTATCTTGGTAATTGGACATAAAACCGTAGTGAAAAGGCTCAAGGTGAGGCAGACAGTACCGTGCCACACTGAAGGGGGCGGATGTGAGCCCAACAGGTGCCTCAGCAGCCATGAACCTCACTGCACGTCACTGATACACACGCTTTTGCTGCAAACGTTTTTATTATTACTGGTTCAGCATTATTGGTCATTTTACCTTCAATGTAAACTAACGTAAGGGAAGATTGTTTATGTGAAAGAGAGAACAAAAAACAGATAAAAATGCCTCATATTCTTCTGACTTGTTCCAAGGTCAACCATTTAATCGTCTTTTTCACGGATTTCCTTCCCTCCCAGAGTACCATGCTCCGGCCAACCTAAGAATTAAATCTGGGAATTCAGTGATATACTCAGGCGACTCTGTCACTCTTATCCTTGACGTGGACGATGGACTACAAGACTGGCAGTGCAAAGTATATAAGAATGGGAACGTTTTCAAAGTTATTTTCCAACCTACACCAGAAAGTAGTGTGGAATTTACTCCATACAGTCTGAAGAGCAGTGACTCCCCTGCTATTTACTGGTGCTTCAACAAAAACAATCGAAGTAACACCATATCAGTCAGGGTTACAGGTATAAACAAGCCATAACAAATTCAGCCATGTTTATAGTAGTACAATTATCTGTAATGGTTGCTTCTCTGTGGCTGGTTCAAGGGAAGTAGTATAATAAAACCATGCAGAGCTTCAAGTAATTATATAAAAACTTTTGAAGAAGTGGGAATCTGGCTTTAAAACAAAATGTCACACATGGTGCTGAATTACATTCTAACATTTTATGATTGTTTAATTTTTAATAAAACACAGTTGTTTTTAATTTGGTCAGTCTAAGTCTAAACTTCTTTGTTTTTTTCTCTATATGTTTGTCTTTATGTTGTCTCAATATGTGTACTAGGTTTAATGGTAAAACTGGTGCCACATCCAAGTCTGCCCAGTATGGGAACTACTGTGGAATTGAATTGCATCATACATGGTTCCCCCATAATAAATAATGTTATTTTCTATAAAGATGGACAGATATTAATAGAAAATACAAAGAACACCATCTACAATATTCAACATGTGACGGAAAACAACGAAGGAGCATACAAGTGCAATGCCACCTACATGTTCCAGGAGAGCCGCACTAAAATCCCATACAGTGTGAACTCTGAGGAACAAAAAGTTGAACTCATAGGTGCAGAGCTATGAATGTGTGTGTGGGGGGAGGGGGGGTTGGTGTATGCAAGAGAATGAGGAGGGTGAGTGCTAGTGTTGGTATGGGAGGAGGTTGGCAATGAGTGTGTGTGCAGTGGGTGTGTGCGTAAGTGTGGTGGGGTTGGGTATGTGAGTGATTGTACATGTGTGTGTTTGGAGGGGTTGGGTGTGTGTGTGAGAATGTGCATGGGTGCGTGTGCGCGTGTGTGCTCACATATGCGCAAGAGTGGTTTTCACTCTTCTTCTGTGTGTTGCAGAGGAACCGCTTAAAGCAGAGATCTCATATGACTCACCGGTCCTAAAATGTGCCTGCCCCAAGACAAAGTGCCCTGAACATAGCGACGTCCGGTTCTACAAAGAAATGGAAAATGGCCGCAGAACAATTCTCAAAAGTTCTGTTACCATCGAACCAGGAAGGTATCGCTGTAGATTGGTGTGGCCTGAGGGTGTTTCTTTACACAGTAACCCACTAGAAGGTATGAGAATTAAGGGGCAGTTTTGTTGATGTACAGATGCTATTAACATTGCTAATTTAACCATTTCACTTCCAGCTGTATTCATATATATTTTTTTTTTATGTAAGACTGAGTTTCTCATAAATTTTTCTCCCCTCCCCCCCTTCTCTCCCTCTCTTGGTTTTATCTACAGTGGGCTCATCATCTGTCATCTATGGAATAATTCTGGCTGGGGTCCTGCTTTTTGTGATTGCTCTTGGTATAGTTCTGTTGGTCTATTTTTACAGAAGACGTCAGCGTAAGTCTATACTTAAACCATAACCCATGATTTGCCTTGTATTTTTGTCCATATAATCTAAATAAGCAGTATTTTGTGTTTTTGTAATTCTTTGATTAAATTATGCCTTTATATTTTTGTGTCTTTGTTCCATAGTTTCAGCTGAAAGAGTGTACCAAGAGGTGCCACTAGGGGCAGTAAAGTCTGAAAAGGGTAAAGAGAAAACTTATGAAGATCTGCTGCAACCACGAAGCGGACAGGGAGAAAGGGAGTATGACACACTTAAGGGAGGGGAAGAAAGAGGACAAAAAGAAGAAGATGAGGCATCCGGTGAAAGGTCAAAACAACAGTCTGGATACGAGGCCCTCAAAATGACTGGAAAAGAAAAGGAAGGAGTGTACCATACTCTTGGAGCAGAAGGAGAGAAAGGAGCAGGAGGAGGCTATGAGGCCTTAAAGCCTTCACAGGGAGATGGGAAGGAAGGAGTGTACCATACTCTTGGAGCAGAAGGAGAGAAAGGAGCAGGAGGAGGCTATGAGGCCTTAAAGCCTTCACAGGGAGATGGGAAGGAAGGAGTGTACCATACTCTTGGAGCAGAAGGAGAAAACAGGAGCAAAGAAGTCAGTAATGAGTAGAAAATGTGGATATGATGACAGAGGATGAGGTGATTGAAGAGAGCAGCACTCCATGAAAAAGAGCCACTTGTATGTTTCAGGTAGAACATTAGGCCACAGTTTTATTTTTCCATTCCATGTTCACACATTCATGTATGATATACAATTTTTTCTGTTCATCGTAAACTGATCAGCTTTTTTATCTTTGTTTTGACCAGCAAGTGAAAATAGACAATCTTTCCATGCTTACCATATAAGTTAAAAATTTAACTGTAGGTATTTTGTGCTTAGTAATCATATACACATTGCAAACCAGCAAGTAGGGTTTTTGTTACTTCATGGTAATGGAATAGTAAGTGCTTTTTACTGTGCTTTTTGACATTCTCCTGAATTAACTGGAATTATAACATTTCCAATTGTCAGTTTATTTTGTTGTACGTTTATTTTATTGAAACTTGTTTATATTTTACATTATATGTATTTTTAAGAGCATTTAAGAATTAAAGCAATATGTATACAAATACTTGCTTCAGTAAATTTGTTTAGTCTGCAAATTCAGCATTTTTGACCATCTCTAAATCATGTAATATTGCCTTGAGTCTATTTTGCCACTAGATGGGGTTATCAACAATAGTTCAGAATGATCATTCTGCTTATTTCCAAAACACTATGTTTCTCAGGTGGTCAACTAATGGTTTAATTTCATATTCAAAGCAATGTGACATAAAGCAAAAGTTAAAATACATACGTTTTTTTAAAATGTGACAGAGGGATTCCTACATGAATCTGATTAATTTTTGGGTTGTCTGTATTGTGAGTGGATAAAGTTGTTTAAAGAAACAGGTAAAAATACGTCAGCTGGGTAATGTATTTTCTGTGGCTCAGTGAATGCACATTCCAGCATGTTATCTGTGGCCCTGACACAGACAAAAGAGTTGGACCAGAGAGTCCTGCATTCATCCATCTTGTTGTTAATTAACCTAGTCAGCTCTTTCCAACTGTACACATCTCTCCGTCTACATGACAGATGTACACAGGATTAATTTTTTGATTTTGTTGATTAGTGAGCAGAACACATGTGTTTTAAGGAATGAGACATTTATACCAAGGTACCTGTTATAGGAGTTTTAGGACTGAACATTACAGTACAAATAACATTTAAGTACTAGTAGTAGCTCATTTCTGTTATATAACAGATACATTACTCTCCTTGTTAGTACAGATTTAACAATTTTCCCCTAACATTTGATATAATATGTAGAAATATATTTTGATATAATACAATTATATGGAATTTAAGAAAATGGTAACCAAATATCAGAAATAATACATATACTTTCAGTAATTTTTTCAATAATCCAAATGTAATTCCTGTACATACAGATATACATAAAATAACCCTGCAGAAAAGTTTGCAATATTCAAAAATTTTAAAGATTGCTTCCTAAAAGACTTTTTCATGCAGTGTGTTCTTGGGCCATGCCAGTTGTTTGCATAAAATAATATACCTCAGCAGCTGCACACAACCAAGAGGGAATGAATCCACTTGAAAAACAAATCTCCAAATAGGCAATGTAACATCACTTGTAAACTTTAAGTTTGAATGACATATAAACTTCTACCCTTTCACATCTAACTGCCTAAAAAAAAATAAAACGACCACACCTGAGAGTCTGTGCACAACATACACACACCAGCCACTTTATTAGGTACGTCTTGCTAGTATTAGGTTGGACCTCATTTTGCCTTCAAAACTGTTTTATCTCTTTTTGCATAGATTCAACAAGGTGTTGGAAACATTCCTCAGAGATTTTGGTCCATATTGACATGACAGCATCACGCAGTTGCTGCAGATTTGTCGGCTGCACATCCATGATGCGAATCTCCCGTTCCACCACATCCCAAAGGTGCTCTATTGGACTGAGATCTGGTGACTGTGGAGGCCATTTGAGTACAGTGAACTCATCGATCGGCACATTAAGAGATGCTCTTTGGCACATGTTGGTTGTAGCCAGTGGTTATTTGAGCTGCTGTTGTGTTTCTATCAGCTCTAACCAGTCTGCCCATTCTCCTCGGACCAGCATGAACAAGGCATTTTCGCCCAGAGAACTGCTGCTCACTGGAAATTTTCTCTTTTTCAGTCCATTCTCTGTAAATCCTAGAGATGGTTGTGTGAAAATCCCAGTAGATCAGCAATTTTGGAAATACTCATACCAATAAATATGTATATTTTGACAAAATAAACCAAAGAATGACAAAAATGCAATTTATGGTAGTTAATATTCAAATTGTTCATATTATGGGAACTTCTCCATTGCTGCCCTGTGTACCTCTATTTTTGCACTCTGTAGCTCCATTCCTGCCCTGTGTAGCTCTATTCCTGCACTGTGTAGCTCCATTCCTGCCCTGTGTAGCTCTATTCCTGCACTATGTAGTTTTATTCCTGCCCTGTGTAGCTTCATTCCTACCCTGTGTAGCTCTATTCCTGCACTGTGTAGCTCCATTCCTGCCCTGTATAGTTCTATTCCTGCACTGTATAGCTTCATTCCTGCCCTGTGCAGCTCTATTCCTGCACTGTATAGCTTCATTCCTGCCCTGTGTAGCTTCGTGCCTGCACTGTGTAGCTCCATTCCTGCACTGTGTAGCTCTGTGCCTTCTTCCAAACAGCCTCGTTCCCTCAGCCACTTCCTCTTAGGGTGCACACTCTGCTCCATGATCATTACGTGGTACAAGTATATGAAGGAGTACATCAAAGTGTGAAACCAAATGTCCTAAGCAAGAAGTCAAGGCATCTGTTAGTGAAGCTGCCTAAGATAAAATTGTATTTTGTTTGTTCTGCTGTGTATCCGTATTAATGTTAACATGAGTTGCTAGAAAATGTTTAACAGTTTAACAAGCAAAGAAAAAGGTCAACAAACAGACCAGCACTGTGGTCTACATTGGTCACCTCTGAAATGTGCAGCAGAGTAGCAAAGTCCCTTATAGTGTTGATTTCCACACATTTTATTAAGTGTCTCAATATTGATGTCACATAGAACTACACTGTAAAAATTGTTTTTTGTGTCAACACATCATACTTAAGGATACTAATTCATTCTAATTATAAAGTCGTGTTTTTAAATTTGAGTGTGCACAACACGATATTGATTAATTATGGATCAAACTTAGTAAATGGAAGGAATACTTGTAAGAAATGTCAACTTTTTCAAAATTTAAGTAAATTCAGCAGTTTTTTCAATATAAAGCATGGTGACGTGCTAAGACTGCGTCATACGGAATCAGTTGCAAACCTGTTGTGGAAGATTGGTGGGCACATATTTTCAGAATAACTACTAAGATTTACTGTCAGTTGTCCAATTCACTGTGTGCCTGTGTGGGCCTCTGTAATGTCTTCACACACAGACCAAATGCTATGTAGTTTTCCTTATTTTGTATTTGCGTTACTGTTACATCCCACCTGGGGACTACTGTACTTTAAACTTCGTGTCATCTGGGAAAGTTGGCAGCGATACTGAAATGAATAAACAGGGAAGGGAATTAATGAATGAATTTGTTACATGTAAATGTTTTATTTTCATGGAAATTATATGAGTTATTTGACAAAAATCTGCAAGGGATGTTCATTACCCTGTTCTTTCTCTCCTTTCAGAGTAAAATGTTATGTATAGGAACTGTTCACCTTAAATGTATGTTTATTTCAACTTAATATCACCTGTAGTTTGAAAATGTTTTCTAGTAAAAGTAACGAGCCTTTGGTTCATTATGAACAACAACAGCAGCACTAAGATTATGCACATTTATTACTTTCTTGCACTGAAATTTTACATATAAATTTTAAGATATTCCCACACACACACACACACACACACACACACACACACACACACACACCAAAATTTCATTATACCCAGTTTAATGACAATAAAGATAATCTTTATTGTTTTATCTTTATATCTCTATACACACACACATAGCATTTGTAAACAGTAAATATAATTTGAAACAGCAAGTACAAATAAAACCAATCATAAACACAATAAATACAAAAAATTTTAATGTTCAGGTCTGTCTTTTTGTGTTTGATAGGGAATATAAGTATGCATAAAAAATTATATATATATATATATATGTGTGTGTGTGTGTGTGTGTGTGTGTGTGTGTGTGTGTATCCTCCATGTTTCCAAACACAGGCAAGTGAAATCCACACTGTCCACCATCATACCCATAATGTACCACAACCCCTTACTGTAATACACTAATGAAATTTTCTCAAAAAAAGAAAAAAAAACCCTAAAATTTTATGTAGTAAAATTCATACTTTGCAACAATTAATTGTACATTTAGAGATTGTGGAGTGCCATCTAAAGGGCAGTGTGTGAAACATACAGTAAGAGAATAACAGGTGTGACTTCATTGTAATGAAGCACTTCAGAAACAGCAAAGCAGAAACCAAAGGTGCGGGATGAGGGAGGAGAAGTGAAGTGTAAAGCGAGGTGCTTGTGTTCAGGAAGCCGCAGTACGACTTGAAAGTGGTGCTTGTCTAACACTTCTTGAGTGGTTGGCTCAAAGTGGCATTTCCCTTTTCTTCAGTTCGTAACCTTGCGTAAATTTCAATAATGAGTCAGAAAGTCGTACAGGTGGGCTGTCGACAAGAATGTAACGTTGAAGACAGCTTCGGTTCCATAATGGCATTAACATCCCATGAAGGTATGTTTCTTTATTGCATATCAAAATACTAAATGTTCCTAATGTGCTTATTTACATCATTATTTCTGTTGTACATTGTTGCCCAGAGACATTGTCCCACTCCCCATCTCCCACTAGTCCTTGCTGCTAAGCAACCTGGAGTCCTTAATAATGAATGTCCTCACCTTTGGCAAAAGGAATAATCCTGTGGCTGACTTTATTTGTTAAAAAGAGAACTCTTTGTATGTATACCAAAGGATTAAAAGTACTTCCCCCTCAAACAAAATAAATGTTTTGAAAAGTGTGATCACAATGCAAAAACATGTTATATTTGCAGCAAATGCAAAGTATTACAGCAGAATATTACAGTTAGAGGAAGTGAAATTCAAAATGATTAGATTAAATTAAGATACTAATTTCAGATCTTTTTTATAAGGTAACAGAAGATCTGTGCATGTTCGTCACTGCTTGTGAGACAAGTCCATGCTAAGGGGTTTAGCAGCATCTAGGAACTTTTTCACCACATCACAAATTTTACTGACGACTCGTGAATTTTTGAGTTCCTGATTTAGCACATACAGTTCTCCAGGAATTATCTGATGGTAACAGCACAAAATTCCCTTAAAGTGGAACTGAAACTAATTTCAACGTATGTTCATTAAAATTTAATACAGAGATTAATATATTTACAAATTTAAAATTACTATGGTACTGTAGAATTACAAGTTATTAGAGTTTTTTGTGCTGTAAAATCAATAAGCATTTTCCTTGTATCAATATTTACAGCCAATTCTTCTGGTTATGAAAAATCTTATTTTATTGTTGACAGAAATTAACTATCTATCTACAAACTATCCATTTACATTTCCACTACTGAATTTGCAAAGTAACATGAAAATGTGGAATTTAAACGGTTTACAGTGTGATTCATGGCTTTTGCTTGGCACATTGGTACCGTGACAAATCTTACTGCATAACCAGAACCTATGAAACATGGCTGCATTTGCAGACCCAAATGTTTTTTCATAAGGTGTTTGACGTACTGCGATCTCTGAAACTGGTAAACCATTACCAACACCTGGGAGACAAAAAAGACAGGAAGTGAGAACCACGAGTTCCATTGATGTGCCTCTGTTCAGTTGTGGCTCGTGGGTGGATCTTAACATACAATCAAGCCAGTCGGGTTTTTTATTGCTTTCCTGCTGCGTACAATAGAATTTTTTGAAAGTCTGGCTGGAATCTAAAAATGACATGTGGTTTAAGTCAGACTGATTCCTTATATATTCATATAGTGTTTTTGATATGTATGGCTTGATCATTTAAGGAAAATCATTTACACTCTTGAATATGGTATCTTCACTGGCCTAATACAACAACCTCACAAGTCAGAATAACCACTTTGTTCTGAGTGTTATCAGTCTTCTTATATATTTTTACAAATAGTTATGTTGTTAATTGTGATTTTTTTTTTACAGAAAAACCATCAGCAAAATGGAATTCAGAGCTGGACTGAAATATAACAGACACACACCTTTGGTATACACAGCCATCAAGACTTGAAATAGGGTTGTAAGTATTAGACTGCTTAAGTTAAAGAATAGTACAGTCTTGGTTCCATTTGTTAAAAAGACTCACAAACCAATGTGCACATTCACAACTAAGCACCCAGAAATAAGATAAAAACATAAATGTACACGCACACAGACAGACTTTAAAAAAGTAAGTGTTAAAAAAAAGATGAGTCAATGTTCAACCAAACTGGTCTGGCCTTCCTCAATGTACCTCATCTTCTTCAAAGCATTAAAGAAATTTTTCCGAACTTTTATGTGAACTTATCATCAGCACGTCTCATCATACACTGCTACCTCTCTCCTCCCCCATATCCTGTACCCAGCCCATTAACTACACATTTACCTCCCCCTTTATTTTCCTGTTCCCATGCCCCATGTCTCCACTCCCTACGTGTACTTCCTCTCTCCCTCCTCTCCACACAGGTAGCTATTTGACTCTTTGGGCTGCACATACTCCTCATTTTTGTCCCAGCCAGATGCCCATCCACCCCCCCCTCCGTTTGGCTCCATGCTGGGTTGGCTCATGGCCCCGTAGCGTCCCCCTCCGGCAGTGCGGTACAGCTCCTCTGTTTCATGGGCCAGCTCGTCTTCATCAAGGATTCCGCACTTCTCATCGCTGGTGCTCTCCGGCTCTGCCCAGGGCTGTTTCTCGCCAGAGGCAAAAACGCCTTCAACAACATAAAATCACGTCTTATTTTGTTTAAGATGTAATGAAATAAGCATCATAATATGTATAAAAAGAAGGACAGTTATCAGGTTATGTTCCACAGTAAAGTACAGCGTCTCTTACGTGAGACAGGAAATCTGGATGGGAACCTTCAACATATAACTCTAAGCTGCATGTCAGATGGTCATCTTATCCTCACTGACTTTTGTTTCGCAGCTAATTTTTGCACAATTAGCAATTTGTATATGTCAGATAAAACAATTCCCGCACAGGGAATCGAAACAGTGAAATTTCTGGCACCTTCTAAAACATTTGAATGCAACACAAAGAGTACAGACCATAGAAGATAACGCCTCCGTAGTGCACAAGAGATGCTATGAGAAACACGTACTGCCACTCTTCCCGTGTCTGAAGCGCCGATCGACAAAGGAGCAAGACATAGACAGGGAGAAGGAAAGATATAATAAAGCACATGTAAACTGTCTCACATCCTCATCCTCTAACACAGACAGTGCAAATAAGAATAGGAGCAAAAAAAAAATTACTAAAGTATAAAATAAAATATTAAATGTTCCGTTTAGATCTTGGATGTCTTTCTCCTATGTATAATATCTTAAGTGTATAAAAGGCTGTTGTGATTATGAAATACTATCAATAGACAAACATCTGTTTTTACAAATGAAATGTAACGTGATGCATAGTTTCAATTGTTATTTGCAAGTTGTTCTACGTGGTTGTTTGTCCTGCAAATTATGTATAAGGCATATTGTGTATTAATGAATACGATACCTTGTTTCTTGTCATGGCACCCACTATTACTGGACACACCATGCCTGACAGAGTTCCTACTCCATTGGAGATGCCCATGAGAATACTGGCGTAGCGTGGAGCGATGTCCAGGTGATTCACATTAAACCCTAGCATTAAAAGTGGAGAAATTAAACATGGCATCAGCATGCCTGGTAGGCAAAATGTAAACAACTTCCAAAACAATGACAAATAAACTGAGGAAAACACTATCATTATGTGGTGTATTTATGGTGGTATGTTTCCCTGAACTTCACAAACCTCCAGCACATTTACCTTAATTGAAAAATACCCCAGAAATGTTCATCACACTAAAAGGTTAGGTTTATTGATTTATGAGAACTAGGAGTTTGCATGTTCTCCATGTGCTTAGTAGGTTTTCTCTCTTTCTCCGGTTTCCTCCTACAGTCCAAAGACATGCGGGTTGGGTTGACTGGTGTCTGCAAATTGCCCATAGTGTGTGTGTGTGTGTGTGTGTGTGTGTGTGTGTGTGTGTGTGT
Organism: Chitala chitala; assembly: GCA_025773905.1. NCBI lineage: Eukaryota > Metazoa > Chordata > Actinopteri > Osteoglossiformes > Notopteridae > Chitala > Chitala chitala. The sequence goes on from JABJVR010004614.1 coordinate 14,492, forward strand.
GTGTGTGTGTGTGTGTGT
>JABJVR010004615.1:0-14506 GCA_025773905.1 Chitala chitala
TCTCTCTGTGCTGCCTCACTCCACCCCCCCATGCTGTCTTGCTCTAGTCTCCTCCCCTATCTCTGCACTGCATCTCTCCAACATTCCCCCATGCTGCCTCACTCTGGTCTCCTCCCCTCTCTCACTCTGTCCACCCCCCTTATTCTGCCTTGCTCCAGCCTTCTCTATCCCCCACCTTTTTCATCACTGCCTCACCCCCCCACACTGCCTCAATCCACACCCTGTGCTAACTCGATCCAGCCCTCCACATGCTGCCTCAGTCCACCAATCCCCCCCCACACACACACACTGCCTCGCTCCAGATTCCCCCTCCCTCTCTCCGTCTGCCTGTCCACGCACCCGTCTGTACTCGCCCCAGCCTCGCCTCTCTCCCCCACACTCTTCCCTCTCCCTGTGCTGCCGTGTGCTGGCTCTCCCTGAACACACTCCTTCCACGCTGCACACTGTTTGGCCCTCGCCCCCAATCAGACAACATCAAACATCTCCCACCAGCAGAGCGCCTCCACAAGCCACACGAGACCTGAGAAGGTCCTGCAGGAAGACGCGCCCACGCGTGCACACTCCAAATCACATTAACAGGAAGAACACAGGACTCCGATCCCCCTCACAACAGACGAGAGATATTCCCTCCTGGGTATGAAGATTTAATGCTAATAAACAAAAGAGGCAGCTTAGTTTAACAACAATGATAACGTTTGGTACACAGTTCTGCTGAATTACATTAAGTAAATCAGTTCGTTTACATTTCATCTCCTTACCATTACGGCGAGTTTCATTATAGCAATGTTTCAATCACAGTTTAGTTAAAATTCTGGACAACCTTAAAACAAACTTTAAACAAGAAACTGACAGTCAACATGCTTCAAACGATATATGTCTCCATTGATTTAGTGCATATGATGCTTCTAATTATTGCCAAGTCCATCGATTACTACTGACATAATGCAATTAACACTGTTTCTCTGGGCTATTTGTGACCATTAACGTTCATCAGTTTATAATGCCCAGAAACACAATAATATTCCGGTTAAAAGCCACCCGACCTCAGACCTTTTGGTTTATGGATCAAAAGTGATGCCAGAGGGGCAGAGAGGGGCTGTAAAGCACAGTCTACCTGCAGGATCACTGGGAGCAGAACAGCAGGAGAGGCTGGAGTTACTAACCAGGCAGACTGAAGGTCAATGAGGTCTGCTAATCTGTAACAGACCTCGGCTTTGAGACCGTCGACCCTATATTCACAGCTCACTGAACTCTCCCGCCCCCCCACACCTAACCCCCCAGACAGACTGCTTAAGGGGTCACAGTTAGGACGCCTATATCAACAGCAGAAGAAATACTCTACCCAGAGAATGATCACTGTGCATGAGGCAGTGGCAGGCAGCAGAGCAGAAAGCTCACACGTTAGGGATCTGGGGAAAGCTCCCTGCTAAACCAGGTCTCGAGCCTCAGCCTCTCAATCCGAACCAAGCCGCTGACCCAGGTGAACATCAGCATAGCCACTAGGACTGGACCGGCCATCTCCGCCCCACACTTTCACTCGTCAACAGTCTGCAAACCTGTGAGCCGTGTTCTGCTGAGCGAGATGTTTTTATTATAAAAACGCATGCGGTTGAAACACAATTGAAGTTCTGCACTGAATGACATACTGCTGACTAATACGTACCTTTCACTGAAGCAAAATTACAAAAAGAAGGGGCTGAACCGTCAGCGTTCTGAGGGAGTTAATTATCCTCCGTCTTTTCCCCCCAATCTGAGCAAACACAGGGGCAGGATGTGTCACTTGGGGATACAATTTCAAGGAAATGTGAAATATTCGCAGGATCTCTTCACTACCGAAATGAAACGGCAACAGAACCTATGGTAAACAGCTACGTTTTAACAAAAGGAGCCAAAAAGGGGGGTAAAAAAAGAATGAATTTGAAATAAGAGTGCAATTAATTTTCTCATCGTGAATAAAGTGACACTATGAGATCGATTATGCCTGAACATGGCATGAGCTGCGTTTATTGAATTAATTCCCAATAATTAATAAACAACCCAGAGCCACCCTTCGCACTGACAGTACCCCGTATACAATACACACACCCACATCACAGCAGCTCCCCAGCATATTAACTCATTTCAGCACAGGATGCAGGCAGTTATAAAACAAAATCCCCTGAGATTTAACCTGCAGGGAAACACTCACTCCAACAAAACAACACCGAAGCCTTCTGAGTGCTCTGCGCAGAAACGGATAAGGTCTGCCGCAGGCCAACACCATGGGATACTGCAAGAGCGCATGCTACTGCAGGTTTACCCAAAGCTGTGTGCTGTTGTGCCTCAACTGCGGAAAAGTAGAACTGGTGTCTGTGTGTGTGTGTGGGGGGGGCTCAGCCCCACCTCATGGAAATACTGACCTCCCATGAAATCCATTCAGAAAGGTCAATGTCAGGAAGCCTGTAGATGGGAACACAACCCAGACACTTATCAGCCGAAAAAGGGGGGGGGGGCCTCAGAAGCGGGCACGAGATTAACCGTGTCTGGCAAGCAGCAGGCGATGCTGGGGCGGGCGAGAGACTGATGACCTCATTAGCACAGGAAGGCACAGGTGTGACAGAAGGTAATGCAGCATGCTCTGGGCGAGGGGCACAGCTGCACACTGGGATAAATCAGCAGCGAAAGTAAAGGGGAAGAAAGAGCAGTGTGTGGACCGCATTTATCAGCACAGCAAAGAGAGAGGCACCCATGCAGCCCTGTTATTGCGCGCTAAGCATGCCAAGCCAGACTAGACTACAAACTTTTGTAATGTGGTAACATTTTGAATGACAGGGCAATAGCAACAGTTGGCATTACAAGAGGGGAAAAAAAATTAAGTTGAGTATACAGACGTCCGCCACTTAAATATCAGAAGACACAAAGCCAGAGAGAACACACTGATAGATCTTTCATATTCATGGTGGCTTATCATGGCAAAGGTCATTGTAGCCTTCTTCTGAGTACAGAAACCAAATAAAGACATGAAAGGCTTTTTTGGAAATATAACTTGCTTTAGTTATATTTAAGTGAATATATATTAAGTGAAAATAAGTTTTTCTCCCCTTAATCTCAGTCAATTTACGTCCAATTTGACCTACAGCAATATTCTGCTGTACAACGGAATACAGACTGCTACAAACTTTTGTGTGGTAGCTTTACCGTTACACATAAAAGCCGTTATGCACACCCATGTAAAAACGATGCAAACTTTTACAAAAATATTCCTAGAAATGCCAAGAAGGAAGACACATGCGAGTTTTAGTGGGAAATGAAAGCAGTGTTTTTACGATGCTGGAAACGTCCAAATAATATTGCAATACTACAAAATATCCACTAGAGGGGTGCAACAAGCACAGAAACAATGGTTATACACTTGGTGCTGTGCAATAGGGGAATATGCCAGGATTAACAGAGAACGTGTCTGCTTGGTCTTCATACGATTACATGGTTCACAAATATAAACTCGAACCGTTAATTTAAGTACACACCAATTATAACATTTCGAAATACAAATCACAAACACGCGCCAATATTTAATAAATGCAGTAAAATATATTTAACCACCGCTGCATTAAGATAATTAAATTTGGATGTAATTTTACGTCGGTTCACATGCAAAACATAATTAATACATATGAGAGTATGCAACAGCTAACTACTTTCATGAACATTACCGTGTTCAGTTTTGTTTTGATCCGGTAAATGTACAAAGCCAAATCTGAATCAATATCGATAGTAGTTACGCATACGGCTCATCTCAATACATGAATGTGGAACTGTCGGACCAGAGTTATAAAAATGCCAACACAAAATGCTGCTGCTATGTTTACCAAGGAAAACACAGGCACCACCAAGTGGTCAAAAGAGCCTATTCAATGAAAAGATTTTTTGTTGGTCTGCGACTGGACACGCACTCCACAAAAAAACATCTTAAGAAATACGTGCGTACAACTAATATGCTGAAAATAACAATGGGGTGCAGTATATTACTGCATGTCTTACTAACTCCCGCCCATCAACCACCAAGTATATATTAAAAGCACGCCCGAAAACGCAAGCACGCGCACAGAAGCGACTTTTAAATACTGACGTCATCAAGGAGGGTAGATGGGCCCCGTGGCACCCAGCCCCTGAGTCTGTTCTCCTGACGTGTTCAGAGAGGCCGCTGCCCGCTTCCTTCACTCCTTCGCTCTGCAGCGTGACGTCATTAATGACTCGGCTTACCTCCCTGCTCCGGAAAGGTGGAAAGAGGAACGTGTGGTCCGTTTTCTTACACGTGCAAAACAAACCTCTAAATACGCAGCCATAGCACTAATTAGTACCTTCAGCAACGTCAAAATTACATGAAACATAGCCAAAATGGCCAGAGGTTAATTTACAAGCTGTCATATTCAAACTTTATTATATTCCATAACACATTACATATAGTGCACTGCTGCCTTTTTGCCGCAGTGTTTCAAGACAGCAGTAGGAACTGCATAATAGACATGAATACATGTTACTATATAGAAATGTCTAAATTGTTAGACAGTTACAAGCATAATATACAGCTTCTGGGTTATACTGATGACTTAGCTGCAGTGTTACCAACCTATATCTAAAGCCAAAAGTAGATAAACAATAGGGGCATAAGCATAGAACTGTAAAGATAATAATGCGAAGAAAAAATTTTTTTAAAAACCAGGACATGAGACATTCATCTTACATCTGTGCCTCTTTTGTCCAATCATGGAAATCTGGGTTTTGTTTTTAAGACACCAGCTCCAGTGTTGACATGTGCCCATCCACCTGTGGGATTGTTCCATGTTTCTGACTAAAAACAGCAGCTCTATTCTCCCTTTCCCCACCCCAGCAGATCTGCAGACCTCCTCCCCACTCTCCCAAAGTGTCAGAACAAGTCCAAAATGCAGCTTAGTTTCTGCTTCTAGAAATTCTTCAGATCACTTGGGAGGAGGCATTAATAAATCATAGCAATCAGACTGAATTAGCATTCGACCAAGGGGATAATAAAATTTTCTTCCCTTATCTTCAAAGAAGAGTTTCCAAACTCACTCTCATCAAGACCAGTGAAACATGCTAAAAACAATATGTGAATCAAAGGTCCCGCATTCCCTCTTTTTGTAACTTATGCCGAATTGTAAAAATAATTATTTTTATTCTGTCGTACAGACCACTGCTTGTAATCAAATCTACATTGCACATGAAAACTATGTAAATAGCATTAAAATTTGTCACCTTTGCCAGCTAATCAAATAAATGCATCTGACACATTGCAATTTATGTACTTCTCACAGATGAAGCAGGCAGGACGTGGAGCAGTAAAAGCTCGGCATTTGTAAAAATTGTGTTTTAGTACCACAATTGATCACAACAAAGCAGTACACTTCACACATTCTAGGAAGCAAGTGCTTTAAAAGGAAAGTGCAGCAGCCAAGACTGCAGTGTATAAAAAAAAAAAAAAAACCTTTTGGAATAATTTATGTTTATAGCTGTATGTGGCAACACAAAGGCCAGCTTGGCAGTAATTCAGAAAAAAGGAAAGGACAGTAAAAGAAGAGAGAGAATGACCGCAAGGTCTTGCTGTGTTACACATCCTCCAATTTTTGGTTATTCCTGCAAAGCTCACTGTAGACAGATAAAAGCAAAGACCAATAAAAAAAAAAAAACAGGATGACTCCATCACTGAAAGCTAATTGGCTGATGAGGTTCAGTCAGATAGGAGAAGCGCATAGGGTAGCAGATGTCATTCATTTTAACTGGGATGTCATCAAGAATATTATATGCTTATCCTCACAAATACAAGGTTAGCACACATCTCTCTCCCCCACTGTATGTTTATGTGAAGTATTTGTTTACAGTTATTATAGTGCCTGCTACGTTAGCATAGGTGCAGTGGCTTTACGCCTGGAGCATGTTTTCACACGCTGCAGTTTTCTGACCAGCCTGTGCCAGGTATTGATGGAAGGATGTCCGCTGTGAACTGCAGGACAGAGTCCTCCACGTGCCGCTTTGTGGCGCTAGACAAGGATCCCCCCTCCCTCCCTCCCACACACACACACACACACACACACACAGACACACAACACAGCAGGAGCTGCAAGTCCCACTCAGACACCTGTAGGGGCAGCCCGCCAGCGCTGCATAACTTTCCGGAAGACACCCAACCGGGGTGGGGGCCGTTGCCTAGCAACCACAGGTGGCAGCTGCAGAAGCATCGTCTCCGGGTTGTCAATGAAGGCCGGGACGCCGGATCCAGGGAGCGTGCCGTGAATCAGCAAACCCCATTGCCCGACAGGAAGGCCCTTACTCCTGAGACGGAGACTGATGGGTGTCCCCATGCCTGCCGCTGGAGTGGAGGAACACGGCCTGCCTTTGATCTTTTTGCTGCATGTAGCTGCCATGGCATTGCTGATATTTCAAAAAAAAAAAAAAAAAAACGAAGCCGACTGGATTTCAAAGCAAACACAACCTCTAAATTCAGACACTTCTAGTTCCTACTCTGTGCACTTTTTTACACCATCAACAAACGCCAATTCAATAAAACAAAAAATTGTATATCATATTTAATCACCTTCACCGTCAAAAACTTGGCGTGTTCCACGACAATTATAGTGCAATTCTAATCACAAACTCGCTGAGTCACTGTTTTGTTAAAACATTTGCTGAATATTTTAAAATACCCAATAAAACCGACTTAATTACTACTACATATACTGTACAGAGCATCATTTGAATTACTTTATCTGAATGTAGCCGAAAACATTTTCTGGCATGATGGCTGTGTCTTTAAGATAACACCCCATTAATTGGTTCTGTTAATACTTAAAGATGTCGAGCCAAAGATCTTTACGTAAGATGGATGAGATGCACCATTCTTGTTAAGGTTGGTCGATAGCGGGGCATTTCTCTTTGGCTGTAATTGACCAGCTGTTCAGGACGGGAGCGTAAAAAGACGATCCTATTGGAAGCTCCCTTCTATGCTATTAATAGAGTGCGCTGAAAGGTCACATCCAACAACGGTTAGAAAGCTGTCCTACAAAACGGAGAGGCCGATAGCTCACCGGAATCGGGTGTTAACTGCCACGCCTGATTACAGCTTGGTCTTTACACACTACGAAATTTTCCATGTGGGCACAAGTGTGCATTTCTCTTAGCAACGTGATATTGGAGCAGGGAAAGCTGGCCAGTTAACATCTAGACAATTTTATATGTGCTTTACTGATTCTTCTTTCGGCTCAGTTGCATGAGGAAGCAAAGTATGACTAAGTGAGTGGAGATGCCAAGGCAAAACTGCACGGCAGATACCGTACAGAGCTGTTGTCGCGTTCATGGCATGCAAGATGCAAAGCATCCTGTTAGCAAGGCAACAGGAGCTCCCATTCTCACCAAGGGCAGAAGTGCTGCTTCACTCCGCTACCTTTGCTACGCTGAGGGTGACCAAAAGAAACTGAACTCTGAAGCACTAGAACAACGCGAATCACAAGCAGTTTAACCTACAATGAGCGTAACCGCGTCACAGTTCATCTCTCTTATGCATACGTCATTCACTGTACACCGCACACGTATCTTATTACCAGACATAAGTATGATCAGTTGAAAATTACCCTTCTAAAACATACGAAAGCTTATGCGGTAACATGATACATGACATAATGAAAACACGTTATCATATAACGGGCAATAAGGCTAGCGGAAAATACATCGATATGGGCAAACCACAGCCAATCATAATCTTATTTAGTTATAGTCATCTCAATTTCCTCCGATCGCGATCTGACAGATTTTCTGGCGCTTACACTGTAGTTGTTTCAGCAAGAAAGTTCTCAGTTCTGGACACTGCTCTCTTGTAAAACGCAACATTAACGTCGTTAGTACAGGAGCGCGAGTGTAACATTCTTTCATTGGCCTCAAAACACCAACATGAAGCTTTTCATAAAGCGATACGCCTTTTAAGATCCAGCACAAAAAAAGAATTACTTGCATTCATCTTATACGCGTTTCTGTCGCCATGTCCAGTCATATTTATGCCAGTGCAGAACTTTTTTTTTTTTTTGCACCAATTAGCACGGCAACAATAAAGGAAACCGTGAATACAAAACACCGTCCACGCAATTTCCATGTAACGCTGATATTACTGCTTCCTGACATCACGCGAAGGACAGCTCGAGTTTTGGAAGCACGGAATGACGGGATACGGGGTGTACTCAAATCAAGGCAAAATGTGCTTGCATTTCTGGCTTGATACAGCACAGTTCAGTGCTATGCATAGGTGTCTGCGAGGACCCTGTTGGTAGAGCGTTCAAAGGCAGGACGAGAAAAGCAGAATGACGTCATCGCTAGCGCTTCCAGTTAGGTCACATGGCACACGCAGGCCCCGCACATGAATGGGCGAGCAGAGGCGGAACAGCAGCCGGATGACGCCAAGCTTCACCGCACGACGGGCTGTCCGCTCCTGCGCGCTCTCGTCCTGCACCGCACGTGCGGTCCGCTCTTGCGCGCGCTCGTCCTGCACCGCACGTGCGGTCCGCTCTTGCGCGCGCTCGTCCAGTCCCGCTGATGGACAGATTCTCTTTCCAGCCAGCAAGGCAGCCAAGGCGTCTCACTAACAGCGTGTCGCGCTGCACAAATACACACTTTCATCTTCAGTGAGGATGCAGAGGCAACAGGGCCCCGCTGCCGGGTACTTCGCTGTTCTTTCACACAACTCTGAAAGAAGGCATTTTGTTGACATGATGCAGGGAAAAGCAACTCGGGTGAGACAGCCTTCGGGAAAAGACCATTCTGTGGACTTAAAAGTATAAAGAAAGAAAAATATATAAAAGTACATCTACGTAAAATTACATGTCCTTTTTACGTAGATATTTATTGCAAAAAGACATAGAATTAGCAGAATCACTAGTATATTAAGATATAATCAACCGTTTTGATTTGCCCAACTGTTCTGTTGCAACGCTGACGGTACAGAGTAAAAACGTACAAGAATGTGGGATCTTAGTGGATACAAAGATATTTTTAAAATTACATTGCTACATCGAAAACCTTAATTTCCTAGGGGGAAAAATTGCACGACATGCAATATGCGACACGTATGATAAACACAGTACATATTCACGACACATGACACGAGTCAGCGTTTCACGTCGCAGTTATATCATTTTTCATCTTTTGAAGGTGATGCCCTTGTTTAATTTTTAAATAAATATATACAACTAGGACCAAAGTGTAATGAAGACAGATTGCAGTGTCTGAGCCTCTCTGTTTAAGAGCGTGTACCATCATGCATCTTCAGCGTGTCATTTTGGCCATTTGACCATCAGAATGCAGGGTCCAAGAACCGACAGAGGAACACTGTAGAAACGGCGTTAAAATCCAGGCAAGGTGAGATCGCATCATTGCAAATAACATTTTCTAAAAGGAAGCTGTAATGTAACTGCAAAATGCTACACAAGAAGAATACAGCACTTTGGCTAGACGACAACAGGCTTCCTCATGTAGCGATTAGCTACAAACACACTTCCTGTTCAGAGTAGTGCATACTATAAATTTGTAACACAGCTAGGGCATGATTCTGCAAACCAGCTTGGAATTTAATTACAATGGCATACAATTAAGGGCATTTTCAGTAATGAAAAGCAGCATAAAAGTTTTACATATATCTCTGGGTATGTATACATATCTCCCTTGTCAATCATAACCAACTAATGTAAATAATAATAGCAATAATAATAAGCAACTGACTGTCAAGAAAATATTCAAAAGTAAAATTTAAGTACAGCAAAGTAGTTTTGCTTAAAGTTAAAAATAACTCAGGACAAGTCATGTGAATTTCACTGGGGGTTAAATAACGAAAGAAACGCATTACATTTAGTCCATCTTTGCATTTTACTGATATTCATGACCGTTGAAATACTGTACATCAGGTCCGTCCATTGCTTCAAAGTAAGTACTGTAAGGCAATGCTGTCCACGTGGGCTCCATTTTCACTGTTTAACTAAACAGTCCGTAATCAAATACGTTACAGGAAATAATTTAAACTGACCTTCTCGTATTTTTAACAGTCACCACTGATTCTGTATATAAGATCTTCTGAGACGTATCTCTCGACATTCTACATTTACTTGTCTAATTACGTTTGACAGCTCAGCATCGGCTGTCCTTATCGCCAGTAATGGCTCAATTTTGCCTCATTGTAAGAAAGTCACATTGAGACGCAGGAAAAAGCCGAACGTATTTCAGCAAACATCTGAATCAGTACACATTTTAAGGAAATGTTATATGCATTGAGATATCAGGCTATGAGAAAATACAGAATTATTCAGCAGTTAAACAAAATGAGAGGAAAATATTCACTGTATCCGAATCCCGTTTAATGGATGTCATAAATTCATTTAAACAAAACACAGAAAAGCAGCGAATTTGCTGTGCTGAGATAACTTTGTATTCATACCAATAACCATTACATTATAATACAACTTCTTGTTAATGGTCAGTTTGTAGTTATGCAGTTTAAAAGTTTCTGGACTCTTCAGTGCGCGTGAAGTTACGTTTCTGAAACCCCCCCCTTGTAAGTTACAGTCTTGGTGACAAAGACTCAATAAGCAATACATTCGTCACCATTACAACAAGCTTATTGTATTAGACCAGATTCTCTTGTCTGCTTTGGGTCGGTAACATTGTAAGCTATGACCTTTATGTATGAGTGGTAATAGGATCAAATGAAGTGAAGCGCTTTCAGGAAAGGCGCTGTACAGACGTTCATATTGAAAGCTGAACCACACACGGGCATCATGCGGCGTAACCCAGGCGAGAACCCTTCCAGTACCGCTAAGAAGCAGGAATGGACAGAAGTAAATCAACATAAAAAAAAAATTTAATTAATTAACACAATAACTGGCTTGGAAGGACAACGTAAAGAATGGCTATACGATTGTATGTTTGCATCTATGAAATTATTGGAAAATGTATTTCATTGATAATTTTAACATTGCTTTCTGTGTCTACTGGTGATGTTTATCAAATGTAAAAGGAACAAATATCTGCTAAAGGTTTTAAATATGATGCAGAAACAATATTTTGAGGGTAAATAAATGGGTGCGCACATAAAATATGTTCATTTTAAAGACTGTATAGGTCTTTATAGATACACAAACAAAAAACATAAGTGCTATACAGCCCTACATGAAGTCCTTGTTAGTGGAATGAGTGAGGATTTAACCAAATTCTTTAGTAAAAATGCAATTAAATTAATGTGGAATCTCGTTATTTTTTTATGTCCTAATGGCTTAAAACTCAGTTTATTGTACAGCTTCTGGTGTGATGTCCTGAAATCATCTGAAATCTACGTACTACGCATGTGCCAAAATCAAAGTGCCCAATTCACAAGTGGCCCACATTTTGGTATAATTTATAGCAAGTGAGCAGACATGTCTAAGCAGCAGGCAAAAAAAGAAATCCACATTTATAAAGAAAAGAAACCATAAAAAAAAAAAAAAAAAAATATATATATATATATATATATATATATATAAATAAACATTTGCCATTGTCCGCCAAGTTTAGGGCTAAACAACTCCCTAAAAATTATTATGAATCAGATGGACAGTTATTTTGCATAGTCGGTCACGACTGACTGGACATGCAAAGATACATGTACGAAGCACAAATTTCAAACATCTGAGAAACAGAAGGGGCAATAACACACTGCCTCAAACCGCAATACAGTAACAAGTGCAACAAGGTCTTGCAATTGTAAAGGATTTCCCCCCCCCCCATTTGTGCTGAACCTTATATTCTACTTTAATGTGTTAACAATTTAATACGTTGTGATCTTATCTATGTAAACCTTCAGAAAATGCAAAAATCCAAATCTTAAATAAATAAATCTGGAAGAAAAAAAAAATAAAAAATTTTACAGAATCCATGAGGCCCTACGTATTGACACAGCCATATGGAACACAAACTGAAAAGAGCCTGCTAACTTTGAGAAGCCTAAAAAAAAGCTGAAAGGTGAGAGCAGACAACTCCAGTTGATTAAATGCGTACTAATTGTGTCAATATTTGGAGATAAATGTAATGTGTGTACCCATGGATATGCTAAATATATTATGGTAACTGAACTGTGGGAGCACTGGTAACATTGGTGTTTGTAAATGCCTTGGCCCTCATTATGCAGAGAGTGATTAAAAAAACCTTAGCAAAGCTGCTGTGTAGGCCACAGTTTAATTGAGTTCTGTGGATGTAACAGTAAATACTGTATATATTTGACTAGGTTCTTAATCAACCCTACGATATTTCATGCTGTTTGACTTCACTTCTTGCGCTACGTGGTCGCTAAACAACGCGGCACATAGTAACGTGGCTACCACAGATCACAACGGGCCATTTCCAGCCAGCAGCACTTCCCTTGGATTTCTGTGTTAATTAGAAGCCTTTCTAAATTTTCACAGTTCTTTTAGCTTACAATCATTACAACTGAAAGGAAAGTGGAGCATAAGAAACAGGCACTGCTGGGAGAGGTTTCATAAAACCCTGTGCTGGGGTAGGTAACCAAATAAGATGAAGGAATGTGCTAATCCACATCAGGGTTTAAAACAAACACTCCTGAAGTGCTTAAGATAATGAACACGTTTCCAAACAATTTTTAGAGTCAAGGTCAACAAGCGAAGCTTGGTTTTAACGACTGCTAAAACCCAAAAAAAAAAAAAAAATAATAAGCCATGGAGCAGGCCAACACGTTATACTCCGTCTTGCCGAGGGGCACGGCACCAATACAGGCTTCCCTTCTGCATGTATTCAAGTCCTGGACAGTCAGTCTCATCACAGGTCTTCAACCACCAGGCTCAACCATTTCTCACCAGTTTCACAGTTGCCAAGGGAAACGGCAGCTCATGCCGATCAATCACACTATGAAGCTGAGTATACAAAAAAGTCAAAATTACAGTATACTTGTACAGTATTGAGGGGACATCAGTATACAATGCATCTCTTTGCAACACATTTTAATAATTCAAAGTTGATTGTTTATAACGTCCAAGTTACAATCAGGTGAGTGGCATTAATTGTATCTCTACACAAGTGGAGGACAATACCAAAGAATTTCAGAAACATTGATGTGGCTCCGTAGAATTTCAGGAACGCTGATGTGTCAAAAGTGTTTGCTTTCCTATTATAGATGGAACACAAACACAGCAACGTTTTAAGAAAGTAAAAGCCTCTTAAGAAGTCATATCATACCATAAATCAGAGACAAAGATTGAGGGCTTTTACCGGGCTTTCGTTTCCATATCGAAATCATCTGCTCTAAAATACCATTTTGCTTTCTAATTTAAAAGTCAGCCAATTACAAGCAACCTACTTTGGGAAGCACAGAGACAACCTCAGCCTAGTTCCTCAGTGCATTTTAGGGCAACTTACTCGTTCATGGCTGCTGTTTTCTGGCGGAGCGTCGAGGAGGACACGGTGAACACCCAGCACATGACCCGGCATGCGCTGAACCAGTACAGGGAGATTTAGGGACATGTGTGCTCGTGCCCCAGGGCACCAGCAGGGAACACGGGGCAGAATCCATTACAGATGGTCAGTTAGGTGTAATGCATTCCTCCCCAGTACATGTATGTGCTGAGGGCCCCAGTGTTGAAGAATCCATTTGTGGGATTGGCTTGATGGCTGAACATCCTGTCCGCACTGCCAATGCAAAACACATCGTACACTTCCACACTGCTCTGCATTTCCCTGCAATCTGCTGGCGCAGAAGTGATCCCATATGTGATTGGTTCCCGCAGGGCAAACCTAGCCATGGGCAGTCTGTTCAGCACACTGAAGGGCACGTTTAAAACTACCACAGAGTAACACGTTTTTCTTTCTCTTGACCTTTTGACCTCTTCCAAAGGTGCTCTGTGCTTTCAACACACTCTGCCTCCACCTGCCCACCGGCACTGAGGTGGGCGTCAGCAGAACACTGATTATACCACGCTTTGGCTTCGTATGACCAGGTCATCTCCTTACTGATGAAATCAGCCTGAAATTCATGTCCTGCAAAGTCATCTGGCAAAGATGATAATCTTCTCTCTCTCTTTCACTCACACACACACAGTTTACTAGCAGCAGTCCATCAGCAAATCATTCAACAAACATTTACCAGCACAGTTCATTCATGAAGCAGATCTAGCATTTAAGCTTGAGTTTAGTTAGTTGCACAAATAGTGTAGAGACATCTGAAAAAGGTTAACGTTGCATACTTTGCCATCACAACATAACGTTAAAAATCCCAAGCAGCTGTAATGGCTATGCAAACTGCTCTAATTCCAGCCGAACTCTAATCAGGACTGCTGGCTGCATCGCCACCCTCAGCATCCCCTTACCCCCCCCCCCCCCCCCCCCGGACCACTTTGAACCCCCGTCCCAACGGGGGGCACCCACCCCCAAACCATGGGCGGACGAAACCGCCCCGCCCCCCCCCCTAGGGGGGGGGGGGGGGGGGGCCCCCAGG
>JABJVR010004616.1:0-14504 GCA_025773905.1 Chitala chitala
CATGTAACCCCTCTGACTAGGGTTACTGGAGTAGTAGCATTCCAACAGAGCCTTGTTCTCGCCTCTCGTCCATTTCCATCTTGTTCCAATAGCCCACTTCTCATCAGGGTGCTCTGGTTCCCCAACCTCCCCAACACCTGACGCAGACCTTGTTTGACTGGGCGACGTCTGAGCTGGTATGTCTCGTGTTTCTTTGTCTCTCATCATTATATGAGGCAGGCAAAAGCGCAAAGGGTCTTGCCTAAGGACCCACGCTGGGAGTTGGTAACCTGCCCTGACTAGGATGTTAACCCAGGTCCCCTGCGTGAAAGTCAGTTGACTTACCTGCTGAGCTACCCAGCCGCTTGCATACATATATATATTCAATTCAATTAATTTTTATATAGCGCCTTTTGCAACAGCGTGCCTCAAAGCGCTTTACACAGAAGATGTAAGGTATGCATTTTTAAAAAAATTGACAGGGGAGCTAACGCCAAACAGGTTACTCAGGGATGCACATGGCAAGTCCAGGATTTGAACCTGGGATTTTTGTATCCTAGGCTGATGTTCTACACATTAAACCACCAAATTACTGCTACGAGTTCTCTAAAATGTAATCCTGTTTATTTTTCCCCTCTCACGCCCCCTTGGTTAGGGTAATATAGTGGGGTTATGTTTAAGGTTTAATATGAATTTGAAAGATGTCTTAAGTTCAGTCATAATTCATAGAGCACATTGTGAGCAAGTATTGAAAGCAGGAGCAATTCTGCCATTTGGGCCTTGGGAGCAGGGAGCTCAGCCTCTGTTGCAAAGCTGGGAAGCATAGGACAAAAGACATTTGTACTTAAAAACTTTTTTAAAACAATCTCAGTTTTGGTATCAGTAAAAATGTCAACAGTTTATAATTTAAGTTGTTTTTTGTGCCTTGTCTACTTAACGTAATTACAGATGATAAATTATTCTCATGCACAAATGGAATTGAGCAGCAAATAGATTTTGGGTATGAATGACACCTTGTAGGAGGCTTTCAACATCCTTAGAAAGGGAGTACTTTCACCCCTGGGTGAAACTCAGAGAAAACATTGCAGACCCAAATGCAAGTGAAAGGGGGCTGGTGACTTACTAACAGTAAAATACAACTCGGGAACAAATTTTTAGTGAACAAAACCAGAACCCGCCCCCAAACATAAAACTGCTGTGGACAGTCAAGCACAGATGAGAAAGAAGGAAGGTTGGGCATAGTGTTAGCCCCCCTGCCCCTTAAACATCTTAACTTTCTACAGAAACACAGAAAAGGGATAAAGAGATAAACAGAAAACCTTTTCTATGCCAGGATTGAGTTCTTCAGATAGAGGATGCATGATGTTGTATGCTGAAAGGCAGAAATCTCTGGAGGCCTGAGGACTGACCACTCCTCTTTCAACCAGGAACATGACCACCCTTAGAATGTGTACCAAGCAAGAAAAACCACACAAATAGAGGCAGAAATGAGAAACCTACCTTGTGCTCCTGGGAAGCAGTGAGATGAGATGGCTGCAATCAGGACAGAAAATACTGATGAGTAGAGAGATGTTGTTCTGTTTGGGCCACAAAGAGAATGATGTCCCACACTCAGAAGGGGTAACAATTACGCCATTAAGATTTACACAGAGAGCACCGATGGGATGGAAGGCCCATGGCTCAAGAATCATCACAACATCAGTCAGAACAAAGAAGATCAAGATGAACATGATCCAATGTTGTTCACCAACAGATAGTGCAGAAGTTAAAAGTGAGTCTTAAGACAGACTTCAAAATATTCTGGCTGAATACCCAGAGAAGGATGTGACCTTCCTTATGGGAGATTTTATTGCAAAGAGTAGATAATATTGGATATGAAGAGGTCATGGGAACACACAGAGTTGGAGAAAGGAGTGAAAATGGAGAAAAGTTCATAGACATCATTGCACTGAAAAGCTTGTCATAGGAGGCAGCATCTTCCCCCGCAAGAAGATCTATAAAGCAACATGGGTATCACTAGACCATGCTACAGGGAACCAAATGGATCACATCTGTATAAGAAATTCAGAAGATCACTACAAGATGGGAGAATAAAAAGGGGAACAGATGTAGCAACAGATCATTACTTGCTAACTACTAGACTGAAGCTCAGGCTAAAGAAGAACAGGATAGAGGTAACAGAAAACAAATAAAAAATAAAAATAGAGCGCAAGTCTGTTCAGAGACACAGAAATCCTCAAAGAGTACAGATTGAAGCTTTCCAACAAATTTGAAGTTCTCCAGAAGTTGACACTCACTAGCAAAATATTAAAGATACAAAGACATCAACATAAAGAGTTTGTTGGCTACAGGAAAGTTCAAAAAAAGGAATGGATACCCAAAGAAATGCTACAAAATATCAAAGGAACAAAAAGAAAGGAGTACTGGCAAGCAGCCACACAAGAGCATATATCCCAGGAGGGTGTCAGAGGCATCATCATAACAACCAACAAGAGATTAAAACCACATCCCAACCTCAACAGAGCTCAATGAAGCAACAAAAAAGGAAAACCCCTAAGTACAGAACATAACAAGCCAACAAGCCGTAGGTGAAATCCCAGTTAACCAATTAGTGGAACCTTAAACCTGGCAAAGGGGAATTGCACATGGCAAAATGTGTAGCAGAAGGGAATGGAATGGAACTGTTCTAGATATACTCTTGTATAATGGCACTATCCCTATGTGAGGTAAACCACCTTAGTGTTCTTTTGAAGCGGTACCTCCTTTAGCAGTACTAACTTCTGTACTGATACATTGGTACATTTTATAAAAATACAGATTAGCACAGTGTTTATGAGGCATATTTGTCCATTAACCCTTTCCTTTTGAGAGAATTATTTCATTAATTAATGAAAATATACTATAACTGGTGTTGTGGTGTGTGAAAGAGGAACTGACTTCAAAAAGAACTTGTTAGAACAGCTGGAGCCAGTTCACAGGTTGTGAACAGAAATTATTAGACATCCATTAAATTTACTCACAGCTTTATTGTTCATTGGACAGTAGGGGGACATAAGCATAATTATTATTTCAGTAATTATGCTACTTATGCTATCACAATGGCACAAGCTGTGAATACTATAACAGGTGCACCTGTAGCTGTGTAATTCTGCACATGTTGAGTAGGACACTGAGAGTTAGGCATTTGTGATGATGGGCACCTGCATAGCCAAAACTACTCTGTTCTCACAAAGGGCTGAAAGAGTGTTTGGGTGAGTCACCCAAACAATTAGCATTCGTAAGTACACATGTCCCTGCCCTAATGTACATATTTATGGTTTTTTTTTTTTGTTATTTTCAAATTAGTGTACTATAATTTAACAATTAAAAGTAATTGGAAATACACAAACACCAAGAGTAACACAGTCTCATAGACAAGAAGTATTTGCCAACCTCAACAGATGGCAAATACTAGGGCAGCATGGAGGTTCAGTGCATACCAACGTTGCTGTACACAGGTTCAAATCTGGCGATCAACACGGTATGTACAGAGTGTGCATGTTCTTCCCATACATGTGTGGGTTTCCTCCAGATTTTTTGGTTTCTGCCCCCAGCCCCAAAGGGTAACAAAGGTTAGGTAAATTGATCAACCTGAAACTGCCCATAATGTGTGTGCATACCTTGCATTGGACTGGCACACTTTTCCTTCCATAATTAGTTGTGTAAATGAAAATATTAGAGCTTGTGATGTCCCCAGATTTATCGTAGGCAAAACCCCCTAAAACTACCAACATAAAATTCAAGGTAAAAATGAGAACACTAGTTTTTGGTTAAATGTTGTAGACAGAGCTGTCTTGGAAGTATGCTGCCAGAATAGTGGGAGATAGGGATAGGAACCTTATTTCTCAGGATACACCAACAGACCACTCAGTTCTCAGACCAGTTACTCAATCAAGGCGAATGGGGGCCTTGATTCCAGACCACAAACAATACCAGAGACACCATGCTGCAGCCCACCTCAGAGGACAGAAAATTAACTAAGGGGTAATTTACAGTCAAGTCATCACTGATAAATGTTCAAACTCCTGCAGTTCTTACAAACCTCTCATACCCACAAAGGCTAGATGGAAACTCCCACAGGCAGCACTTCCTTCTGAGGCATTACAGTAAGCCAGGAAATCAGAGAGAAAGTTACTGTTATATGTTGGAGGCCTGTATATCACAGCAGAATGATTAAGTTTCAGAATGATTAAAGTCAAATGTGTTTGACTCAAAACTAGGATAAGAGACAGATGGCAACTGCTTACACTGGAAGTCTGCTTTAAACAAAGTTGCAACACCTCTGCCATGATCCAGTCCTGAGGTAAAATTTCAGTAAAAGGATCAAACTCACCGACCCCTAACCAGGTTTTGGTTATGTCGATGAAGATTCTCAGTCTTCCAAGTGGAGCTGTCTGGAAGTTGAATCATCTCAACTGGACTTCTTTTTTTCCTTGATAAAATTCCACTACTCATCCAGTAGCTTCTTCAGCCTGAGACTAAATTGGTCAGGAGCCCCATATTTATCCTCCAGGGTGTTTTTAGTACTCAACTCACTTGGATGGGCTCAAGCTGGTCCAGTCAAAGATTGGAGGAAGATAACACTCTCAACAAAAGAAGTAACCTCAACCTGGACCAGATTTGCACTCTCCTGGACCTGTGTCTAAATACCATGTACTTCATGTACAGAGGTGACGTCTACAGAGAAAAACATGGCTGTGCCATTGGTTCCCCTGTGCCATCCATTGTTTCCAACCTGTGCATAATGTGGGGTTACAGTTTCTCTGTCAAATTTGGCAACACAAGATTTGCTTCTTTGCCTTGTTTGTGCAATCCCCCAAGGATCTATCCGTGGACCTTTGTTTTTTCACATTATTTACTGCCTTTGGTTCTGTTATTAGGTAATTCATGCTGTCATTTGACTGTTTTGCAGATGACATTCAAATTTACCTTCCGTTAAAAAACAGGACTTGCAGATTTAAACCCCTATTGGATTGGTTGACGGTTGTTGGTTTGTTTGTCAAAGCATGGATGGCTTTGAAATTCCTGACCTTTAATGAGAGTAAGATGGTCATCAAGCTTAGCTTACTTTAGCTAAGGCAACTGTCCAAGATTAAGTTATTTTTACTTAAGAAGGACATAGAAAAGTTATACATGCATGCATTACATGCAGAATTGACTACTGAAATGGGTTTTCATGTGTCACCCATTGTTGCCAATCTGTATATGGAAGAAGCAGAGAAGGTAGCACTCAGCTCCTTTTCAGAGGATGACACCAACCCATTGGTTCAGATATGTGGATGGCACCTGGCTGAAAAGGAAGTACAGGCCTTCACAAACCACATAAACATGGTTTATGGCATCAAGTTCACTCGAGAAGATGTAAAGAACAACAGGCTGCCTTTCCTAGACTGCACAGTTCTCATTGCAGCCAGTGGCAACCTGGAAATAGAGATCGACAAGAAATGCACACACAAATCAATGCTTGCTGTTTGACTCCCACCATCCCCTTTAACACAAACTACGAGTCATCAGGACACACTACACTGCAGAAAACATCCCCATTTTTATGGATGCCAAGAGAAAAGAAAACAGGCATGTAAAAAACTTTTTTCCCTGGGCGATCCGACCTGTGAACGCTGCTAACTCTGTGCAATAATTTTATACATTTATGATTTTAAATGATAATTACGTGCAGTAATTTTATCTGTGCAATAATTTTACCTGTGCAATACTTTTATCCGTGCAATAATTTTATCCGTTTAAAATTTTATCCGTTTTTAAATTTCATGTTGCCAAATTTAAACTTTTTACTTTTTTGTATGTGATGGTGGGTGATTCTTGTCTTGTCTTGCACCTATCAGATGTTGCACATCTAATTTCATTGTATCCGTACAATGACAATAAAGCTTAATAATAATAATAATAATAATAATTATTATTATTATTATTATAAAAATAAAAAAACAGCACTTAAGGCCTGTGGATATCGTAATTGTGCCTTGGTTAAGTCAGTCTCCAGTCAATACTGTACTGTACAGTATTGTACAGTACAGTAATGACTTTACTAGAAAGTTTTAAGACACTGCATCTAAAAAAATGTTCTCATCTTCCCAAACATCAAGAAGGCAATGCACCTTGTTGCTAGTCCAGGTCAGACTGTGACTCACTGTCCTGCTTACCATTAGTGCTAAATGTCTAAGCTGTTCATGTTGGCTCTGCCAAATCCCAACATGCAAAGTACAACTGGCTAAGGGAGCTGCTTAAATAAAACTTGCAGTGTACTCTTTGTAGTTAGTCTGGATAGAGATTGGATCATGTTCCAGAGTCCATTCAAACTGCTCCAGTGTTCGTTTGGGACCAGACCGAGACCACCTTGACTAAAGGGTCTCAGTGCTGTTGTTTTGGTCCACACCCATGTGCAATCACAAAGTTCAGATTTGCCAAAACAAACCACACCAACAGGGAAAACAAACCAGAGTTCAATTCAACCAAACTAAGAGCAGGTGTGTAAGCACCCTAAAATAGTTCTTAATTTCATTCACGTACAATGTTAGCATTCCCATTGAGGTTGAACAGCCAGTCCACCTTTTCTTCTCCATACCCTGTAGTTTTAAGTTGCTCTCCTCTGTTGCTGTGTAGTTCTAACATGAAGAACCACTTTAGTAGAAACCCCTGCAAGTCAGCACAAGAGTCTGATTAGTCCCCCTGAGCAAGAGACTTGGTCTTTAGCTCAATGGGGTAATCCTCTTGCCTTGTAGCTCAGTGTCAACTATGAGATCCTAGATTTGAAACTGGGAAGTGTTGTCACAGTTACATTGGTGCTACCAAGCATTCAGGTTGAGGTTTCTGCAATTATTTAGAGAGAAAGGGTGTAGCAGAGAAAAACTGCTAGGGCAGAAACCCACAGTAGTCAGGGCAAGATGGATTAGTCCCTCAAGTGAGAAAGTAGGGTCTTTAGCTCAGTGGGCTGTTCCTCTTGTCCAGTAGCTCTGTGTGGACTGAAAGGCCCAGGGCTTGAGTCCAGGCACAGTTTCCCCCATTACACGTACATAAGCATTGAATTTTTGTACAATTAACTTGGGGAAAATTTGTTGCAAGAGCTGCTCCATAATGTAATGTTGGACAAGTGTAAGAACACAGAGCTGAAAAACTAGGAAGAGGTAATGTCTAAGTGCAAAGAGGGCTTAAATGGTGCACAGGAAAAACAGAGGAGATGCAATTAAAAAAAAACCCCCAACTACTAAAGCCAACAGAGACTCTTGTATTACTTCAACAACTTTCAGACAGTAGGTGCAAACTCAAACCTTAAGTAGTGCAAAACATACAGCCATCACCAGGTGTGGACACTAGAAAAATCAGTCTCTTCAGAACTCCGCGTTTGCTCCGGCTGCAGTGAGGATAGGTAAGGATGTCTGCTTCCTCTGACCCCTCAGACGCAAGTTGGAGAGAAGCGGAACGCACGTCTCATTACTACGGGTTTCAGCCGCTTCTTCCAGGTCGGTAAAACCACATTAAGTATATTCCGCGACAGTATTATATTAAGTATTATCATCATATTATGTATATTATTATTATATTATATTGTGTATATTATTATTGTGTTGTGTATACATATATGTATGTATGTAATGTAATGTAATGTACAATATATAATATTGTATATTAAGTTATATTTCCGTTCTGTATTAAGCTGTGTAGCATACTGGTCACAGGTTGTTCAGTGTAATGAGTTACCATTTGCGGTGCTAAAGTCGCTAGCCAAACTGTGAGACCAGCATATGCAGGCCGCCATTTCGTGTTGTACAGGTGGTACGCGGCTATGAATAGAAAACGGCCCTGCACACTCTATGTAAATGACTACTAAATTTGTTTAACATCCACAGGTTGTTACTTGATGTGGGTGTGGTTGTTTCGCCCCAGAACTTGCGCAATCGTAGTAATAACATTTAGTTTGCCATGTTCATTCGCGGCAAACTTTTAGTTAAACGCAAGCTGAAATTATACGGTCTTCTATTTTACGTATTTGTACCTTGATGCTGCATGGCGGTATTGTGGACGAGTTTTCATTGCGGTCACCCAGTATGTGCGTTAATTTGCTCAGAATGTGTAATTGTGTATAGACCTAGTGGCGTTAATTCTGAAGAGGCTTGGGCTGTTAAGTTCCTAAACTACTGCACCCTTGGTAAGTGGATCGAGGTATGTAACACCTGACCCCTTGTATACAATAAAGGAAATTTCAAAGACTGTAATACGATTACATTTATTGTTGTTGTAGTGTTTTATAACTTATTTGTTATTTATGTACATATGTATTTGAGGGACTTCTACCTCCCAGCCTGGTGCTCTACCCATTGCGCCACCAGGCTGCCTTGATGGAAGTGCATCATTGTGGAGGAATTAGACAATCATGGAGACTATCCGAGTTTTGCACAGTTCACAGAGTTCGTGCAAAGAGAAGCCCAAATAGCTTGTAACCTCATTACCTCCCCACTTCTGATGAATGCTAAAGCCACAGATGAGAGAATTCCTAGGAGAGCAAAAGCATTCAACACGTGTTCAAATGAAAAATTCCAGTTCTGGGAAATTGGAAGTTCCAAACTCAAGGCCTAGACCACCCTGTTTAGTCTGTAAAGATGAGACACATGGTGTTGCTAAGTGCCCAACATTTGCAACAAAGACCACTGATGAGAAAAAGGCCTTTATTCATGAAAATCATCTTTGCTTTGGGTGTTTAAGGAAAGGGTATAATACCAAAGACTGTAAAAGGCGACACGCATGCAATATGTGTGGTCGTCTTCACCCAACCTGCTTGCATAGAGAGAGAAACAAGTTTGTGGAAATAGCAAGTAATGATTCTGTAGCTACAGTAGACCATACAAGCAAGGACGTCCATGAGGTTATGGTCTATGTAATGACACAGCATAGTTTTGCAACCTCAAGTATCGTGCCAGTTTTTGTGTCATCATCAGTGGAGCCCCAGAGAGAAATTCTCACTTACACCTTACTTTATACACAAAGCGATTCAACCTTCATTTTGGGAGATCTTGTTGATGAATTAAATGTAGACACCCAATCGGTGCAGCTGAGACTCAGCACAGTGACAGTTGTCGACACAGTTATAACAAGTAAGACCGCTTGTGGTCTACGAATTCGGGGATTCAACTCTGACACCTGTATCCAACTACAGTAGGCCTGCACACGAGACTTTATCCCAGTTGATAAGTCACATTCCTACTAAGAAGACGGCACTGCAGTGGTTCCACCTTAAACATCTAGCAAACAAGTTGCCGCCAATCCAAGACTGTAAGGTAGGATTGCTAACTGGTTACAACTGTCCATCAGTGCTGGCCCCTTTAGAGGTTGTTACAGGTTATGAAAATGAACCTATCGCATAAAGAACTGTACTTGGCTGGAGTATTATAGGGTTAGCCAATCCCCACCTGGATAGACAGGGAAGCCAGAGCATCGTGCATCAGATTTCAGTGAAGGAAATCCCAATGCCAATTGATGTTCTAAAGATTCTGGAATCAGACTTTAGCGAAAGGGGTTATGAAGATAAGTATGTGTCTCAAGATGATGTTCGCTTTGTACAACTTCTTACTGATAACGTTAGACAAAGGGAAGATGGACATTATAAGATGCCCCTCCCTTTTAAAGGCAGCGGCCTGCCATCAGTACTAAATAATAAATGACTTGCTACTGTCAGGCTGCAGCACCTCAAGATGAAGTTGCAGGTAAACAAACAGTATCATTATCATTATATAGCCTTCATGGAAGAAATAATCTGTAAAGGTGATGCACAGCCAACTGCTTCAGCATCAGAGGGATAGAATGTGTGGTACATTCCCCACCATGGGGTGTACCACCCCAAGAAGCCAGGTAAACTAAGAGTTGTCTTTGACTGCTCTGCAAAGTTCCACGGCATCTCACCCAATGACCATTTGCTCACAGGTCCAGATCTGATTGACTCCTTAGTGGGAGTTCTTTGTCGCTTCAGAAAGGAAGCAGTAGCCATGATCTGTGACATTGAACAAATGTTCCATTAGTTCTATGTTGCACCTGATCTTCGCAACTACCTAAGATTCCTCTGGTGGGACAGAGGGCAACTGGAAACAGAGCCACGAGAGTATAGAATGGCAGTCCACGTCTTTGGTGCTGCCTCCTCCCCTGGATCTGCCAATTTTGGTCTTATGTGTTTGACAGGACAATATAAGGATAACTATCCTTCAGCATCCGACTTTATTGAGAAGAACTTCTATGTGGATGATGGGTTAGTGAGTGTGCCATCAGTGGAAGAGGTCAATCTAATTATCGAAGCATGAGAGCTATGCAAAAGTGCAGGGTTACATCTGCACAAGTTCAACTCAAATCAGAAGGATGTCCTCTCCTGCATACCAGCCCCAGAAAGGGCAGCAGCCACTGAACCTCTCAGCCTTAAACCTGATGCAACTCAAGAAGGATGTGTACTTGGCATTCAGTGGTTGATAGAGAATGACACCTTTGGTTTTAACATTGATGCAAAGGACCAACCTCCAACTTGCCGTACTACCCTGTCAGTTGTTGCCTCTCTCTTTGACCCACTCAGGTTTTTAGCCCCTTTCACCTTGAGTGGAAAGTGCATCCTACAGGTTTTTTGTCGCATAGGATGATCCACTTCCTGAGAACTTGTACCCACAGTGGGAGGAGTGGAAGAATGGCCTCCAAAGGCTGAAGGAAGTCGTCATACCCAGATGTTACCATCCAAGGTTTTGGTAACATTGTTAGAGTGGAACTGCATCATTTTTCAGATGCCAGCAATGTGAGTTATGGTGCATGTTCTTACATCAGGTACAAGAACGACAAAAACGAGGTCCATTGTAGCCTTGTAATGGCTAAAGCAAGAGTTGCACTTACGAAGATCACAAGCATCCCAAGATTGCAGCTCTTTGCTGCAGTCATTTCAGCAAAGCTGAGTGTTATGCTAAAGACTGAATTTGAAATGGAAATTAATTAATTATCATTGACTCTCAAGTAGTTTTGGCATACATTAACAAAGAAGCATGAAGATTTCATGTATTTGTTGCCAACCGTGTTCAGCTGATAAGAGACAATACTGACCCAAGGTAGTGGCATTACGTCGACACTGCCCAAAACCCAGCTGACCATGCATCTAGAGGGCTTCACGTAACAGACATCCCTTCAGCTAACTGGCTTTCAGGACCCAGGTTTTTATGGGAAAAGGTGGTTTTCCCACCTCCTAGTCCACCAACAGAGTTGCGTGTTGGTGACTCAGAAGTTAAATCGGTTCAGACCTTTGTAACACAGGTCAGTGAACAAATGGATGTTCTAAGCCACCTCTGTCATTTTTCCAAATGGACGATGCTTATTAAGGTGGTCGCCAGAATTAAGAGATTGGGGACCAAACTGGAACGTCACGGTGAGCTCGTAACTGTGGAGGAACGTAAAAGAGCTACTGAGGCACTGATTAAGCTTGTTCAGCAAGAAGCCTTCTCCCAAGAGCTAAAAATACTCCAAAGAGGAAAGAGTCTTCCAAGATCAAGTCCCCTTTTTCACCTTGACCCCATTTCAGATAGTGGACTTCTTTGTGTTCGTGGAAGACTGAAGATGTCAACACTCAGTCAAGAATTAAAACGCCCCATCATTCTTCCCAAGGACACCCATGTTACCAGGCTGATCCTGTCCTATTACCACACACACATCTGTCATCAGGGCTATACTGAGACTCTGATGAAAGTCAGGGCAAATGGATTTTGGGTGATTGGTGGGAGAAAATCAGTTGCCAAGTTCATACATAGATGTGTACAGTGCCAGAAGCTTAGACAACTAACTGAGGAGCAACGCATGTCAGAACTCCCCAAAGAACATGTGGAAGTCTCAGCTCCTTTCACATACTGTGGAATGGATTGTTTTGGTCCATTCATCATCAGGCGGGGTCGTAAAGAGTACAAGAGATATGGTCTCATTCTCACTTGCCTGTCTTCACGAGCAGTCCACATTGAAATGCTTGAAGATATGACCACAGATGCTCTCATTAATGCCTTAAGGTGTTTTATCAGTCTGAGAGGAGCCGTTTGCAAACTCCACTGTGACCAGGGCACAAACATTGTGGGAGCCAGAAATTATCTTAGGGAAGCTCTCAAGCAATGTGACAGTAAGACTCTGGAGGCATTCTTAGCAGATTAACAGTGTGAGTTCATTTTCAACGCTCCTTCAGCAAGTCATGCAGGTGGCATTTGGGAGTGACAAATTTGTACTATTCGCAACATTTTAAATGTTGCACTTGCTCAGTGTTCAAACAAGCTAGATGAGGCCTCCCTTAGAACTCTGTTCTATGAAGCTATGGCCATCGTTAACAGCCGTCCATTAACTGTTGATGGAATGAATGATCCTGAGTCTCCAGAGCCCCTGACTCCAAACCATCTCATCTTGATGAAATCCAAGGTCGCTCTACCACCTCCTGGAAATTTTATGAAAGAAGATATGTATGCATCTAAAATGTGGCGCAGGGTACAATTTTTGACCGAACAATTTTGGAGTAGGTGGAAGAAGGAATACCTCTAAAATGTTTCTACGAGGCAGAAATGGCATATACCCAAACGCAATTTGAAAGTTAATGATATAGTCATTATCAAAGACACACTCCCGAGAAACCAGTGGCATTTAGGATGAGTGGTTGAAACTACAGAAGGTTCCGACAGTTTAGTTCGTCGAGTTAAGGTTCAAGTAGGGGGAAGAAAATTGACAAAGAAACTGGGCTCTTCCTCTAAACTGTCAGTCATTGAATGGCCAATTCAAAGGTTGGTGCTTCTTCTTCAAAGTGATTAATTTTGTCAATAAATCCAAGAGACACTTACATTAGACAAGCTATTCTGAAGCTAATTATTTATGTGACCTTTAGCGTGATTCATTATATTGTAACCACTTGTATGTCTTAAGTGTGGTCATTATTATAGACTAGAAATCACGTATCACTGTTTTATCTAATTGATTTTGATCTTCATAACATGATTTGGTGGGAGTATAAATGACCACTAAATTTGTTTAACATTCACAGGTCATTACTTGATGTGGGTGTGGTTGTTTCGTCCCGGAACTTGCGCAATCTTAGTAATAAGATTTAGTTTGCCATGTTCATTCGCGGCAAACTTTTGGTTAAATGCAAACTGAAATTATACGGTCTTCAATTTTACGTATTTGTACCTTGACGCTCCATGGCGGTATTGTTTACGAGTTTTCATACATTACGTTGGTGTTAATCAGACCTTTGTCGCCAGACTACAGATGGTACAAAATGCTGCTGCACAATTCCTAACAAGGACACGGAAATATGATCACATTACTCCTGTTTTATCTTCGCTACACTGGCTTCCTGTCCAGTTCCGGATTAAGTTCAAGGTTTTATTAACAGTTTATAAGGCACTGAACCATCTGGCACCTTCTTATATTTCTGATCTCCTTATTCCTTACACTCCAGCACGAACCCTTAGGTCTAGTGATCAGGGCTTATTAGTGGTCTGAAAAGTCAGGTTGAAGAGTTGTGGGAAACGGGCATTTTCTGTAACAGCGCCCAGGATGTGGAATGAATTACTACAGTATATTAAGATGTCCCCAACTCTTTGTCTTAAGTCCCAACGTAAGACCTTATTCTCTCTGGATGAGTTATGTTTACGGTTATTTTATTTTATTTCTATTTTATTTATTTTACTGCATTGAGGATTGTCTTTTTAATGTTTTTGTTGTGTTTTACTTGAATGCCCTCACGTCGTCTTTTAGCTGTAATTCTTAATGTCTTAAATTCTCAAACACATTGTTTTATCAATGGTCTTGTTGTATTGTGTGTTTTAATAATTGTACAGCACTTCAGTCAACTATATGTAACGTTAATGTTATTGTAACGACCGCTGCATGTGGCGGCAGGTCGGCTGTAGGGACGGTCACGTGACCCCAAGGGTCGGAGACAAGTATCCGATTGGCTTCTGGAGCCAAAGACTTGAGTCTTTGGTTCAGTGGGCTAATACCTTGTCTTTGGTGCGGGAGACCTGAGTTCGAGCCCCAGTCACATCCTTGGTCCGTTACATTATGTTGAATGTGCTTTATAAATAGAAGTGAAGTTTTCATATATTGCGATCACTGCGTATGTGCGTTAATTTGCTCAGAATGTGTAATTGTGTATAGACCTAGTGGCGTTAATTCTGAAGAGGCTTGGGCTGTTAAGTTCCTAAACTATTGCATCCTTGGTAAGCGGATGGAGGTATGTAACACCTGATTCCTTATATACACTAAAGGAAATTTCAAAGATTGTAATATGATTACATTTATTGTTGTTGTAGTGTTTTATAACTTATTTATTGTCATTTATGTACATTCTTTTGTTGTCTTTGCTTTATATGCAATTTAAAGTGTTATGTGAATGTAAATATGTACACACACTGGCCACTTTATTAGGTACACCTTGCTAATACCGGGTTGGACCCCTTTTTGCCTTCAGAACTGCCTTAATTCTT
>JABJVR010004617.1:0-14504 GCA_025773905.1 Chitala chitala
TCCTGGCTGGACTACTGCAGGATTTAACTAAATAGGAAATATTACGGCAGCAGACTGTACATTTTGAGTGGGTTACACGATGTATTTAAATGCTAATGTCAGCCCAGGTATGACAATGTATGAAAATGCCTGTTTGTTTTGTCTTTGTTTGTTTATATACTCAAGATAAGAAAACTCATCAGTGACTTTGCCATAATTTTGGCCATTTTTGTTTTCTGTGCTGTGGATGCACTGATTGGAGTGGGCACACCCAAGCTCATTGTGCCAACTGAATTTAAGGTAATACATTTGCACACAGATTTATTTATTGTATAAAATGAATCAAGTTTTGGATGTTTCACAGGAATATTTGTTTAGTATAATGTCTTCTACTTAAAAAAGAGGAAAGATTGTATTTCCAAACATTCGATTGTTTCCAAAAATTTGTGGCATAAAAAAGTGTGTGTGTGTGTATATAGACACACGCTATATTGCCTTTACATGCACATGAACTTTAATGGCATCCCAGTCTTAGTCTGTAGGGTTCAATTTTGAGTTGAACCATTCTATGGGAATGTTTGACCATTCTTCCAGAAGCGTGCTTGTGAAGTCAGGCACTGACTCTACTTAATCTCAAAGGTGTTCAATAGGGTTGAGGTCAGGACACTGTGCAGGCCAGTCAAGTTCCTCCACCCCAAACTCACTTATCCATGTCTTTATGGACCTTGCTTTGTGCACTGGCGTGCAGTCTTGTTGGAACAGGAAGGGGCCATCCCCAAACTGTTCCCAGTTTTGAGTGGGGAGCATGAAATTGTCCAAAATGACTTGGTATGTTGATGTGTTAAGAGTTCCCTTCACTGGAACTAAAGAGCCAAACCCAGTCCCTGAAAAACAACCCCACACCATAATAATCCCTCCACCAAACTTTACACTTGGCACAATGCAGTCAGGTAAGTGCCATTCTCCTGGCAACCACCAAACCCAGACACGTCCATCAGATTGCCAGACAGAGAAGTGATATACCACCGTATATATATAGTGGTATATTGGTTATATATATCATAGTAACAGGCTAAGAGGTAAAAAATTGACATGTTCATATGTATGTAGCCCAGGGCATGATTAAACCAATACAATAAAGTGCTAAGGCTCATTGACAAATAAATACACAGTGTGAAGCAAATTTATTAACTGATCATTATCATTTCAGCCAACGAATCCACACCGAGGTTGGTTTATACCCCCATTTGGAGAAAACCCTTGGTGGGTGTATCTAGCATCAGCTCTTCCTGCACTGCTTGTCACCATCTTGTTGTTCATGGACCAACAAATTACAGCAGTCATCATCAACAGGAAAGAACACAAGTTAAAGGTATACATTCTGGTTGCGGTGTTTACATAGGGCTGCATAGGTCATAGCAAATGGTCACTTTCAGCAAGTGTATATCTCAATTTGAACTTCATAATACATGTAGCCAGATTATGGATTCTTTTTACAAATTTGCAAGTAACGGCTCCAAATTTTTCTTTTATGAGGATTGTTTAGATTGCAGAGATCTTACATAAAAAACAATAAAAAACAATATAAAGCATAAAATTAGCAAAATGGCAATTACAATTAAAAGTGACACCATGTTGACAAAATTCTTCTTGAACTTTAGCACTAACATGGTTCCAGGTGCTGGTGCCAAGAAATGAACAGTCTTGTGCTTTTCCACTGTGATACAACTGGTGCTGTTGGTGCAAAATAGGTTCCCAGCTGGCATCAAAACATTGCTGGTCTGGAAGTTAGAAACCATAATGTAAATATTTATAGAAGTGCACAGAGCAAAATAGAGGCACTGATTTTATTATACATATAATACAGACATCAACATTTTGAAAAAACTGTTAATCTGTTACCATGCCTAATTTATAAATTAAACTTTATGATATGTATTGTAATACCAGTCGCATTGCCAATTGGTGCTGTTGTGGGATGGGACAATTAGCACTTCTCAGTAGCACCCTGTACATAGTTCTGTCACTGTGAGTATGGTTGTTATTGAGAGTTGTGACCCTTCCCCCATTTCCCCATGCATTGTGTCTTTTTGGTGGCTGTCTGAGTGTGTGTCTGATAAAGTACTTTTAAGGGCTAAATAAAAAGCTTTTGGTTGACACCACAGTGACTGCTTCCAAGTGTTTAAATGGCTAGCTCATTTCAATGCTACATTGGTGTCAGTAGTAGGATGGAGACCCAGAGCTTGCTTGAAAGCATGTGCCACTTGCAGTTAGCAATAGAATGGGAGTTGGAAGTGCTACATCTTGACATGGCTAGCATGGAGGAGTGGCAAGCAAGGTCTGGTCAGCAACGAAGCTTGCAGCAGCATATGATGGGGGCCCCAAAGGGCATGAGTGTTTAGAGAAGACCCAGGAGGAGCTGGCCCAAGAGCTGTGCTGCTGTATGCCCCTAAGCCCTGCTGAAGCTCCTGAAGTACAACGGCGAGCAGCTCTGGGAGTTTTATAAGGTCCAGCTGGATCTCGCTGTCAAGATGAACTGCTGGATTAGGGAGACCACTGGGATCCACCTTAGGCCTCGCTGTCAAAGGGAGAGCCCTCCAGGATCTCCTTCACTTGGAATCAGAAGCCAGGCAACAGCTGGGGGAATTGAAGGTGGCCATGTGCAGGTGGTTTGGGTAAGTGAAGCATGACCAGAGTGCCCAGCAACTTCTAAGCAGCCACAAATGGCAGAAGGAGGAGAAGCTTGGAGTTCTGGCTGAAGACCTGAAAGCCTTGGCCTGGAGGGGTCTTGTGTCAGCTACCCTGTGGAGATCCAAGAAGACCTGGTGCCATGCTCGTGGTGCTGCTTCCAAAATGGCTGCAAGTACAGGTGCACCTTCTCTCCCCATGCAGCCTGCACAATACCCTGGAAAAGGCAGAGTGAACCTGTCCTGACCCCACACACCTAGCCCCCAGCCATAGTGCACATGGGGGAGGAGGAGAACAAGGACAAGCCATTGTGACAGACCAGGGAAAGAGAAATTGACTTCTCTGCTGGCACTGCAGGAAGAGAGACCACTGAGCTCTGGTCTGCTGAGTATCTTTCCCAGTGCAGTTGGAAAACAGGACAAGGGCAGCACAGTGAGGGAAGCACTGCCCCTTGTCTCTGAAGCCTGTCAGGGAGACAATGAAAGGGCTGTGTTTGACAAAGGTTGACTAGGGGGCCAACACAGCCTGTTCTTGCTGTGCAGCATCAAAGGTGTTGCTGATTGACAGCAACTTCAGCAACTTCATCATCAGGGTTGGCCTGCTTCCAGAGATGACAGCCTCACTCGCAGAGGACAAAGAGCAAGCACAGGATTGCCTGTGCTCAGTAACTGGGAAGACCGTCAGCATGCTGAGGCACAGGCATCTGTAAGTGCTCCTGCAAAGTGTCCATCACCCATAATTTCTGGCAGGCCCCCATTCGAAAAAAGTGCATCATGGGAATGGACCTTCTGACCAAGCACCACATCATCCTAGACCTGTGAGAGTGCACACTACACCTGGGAAGAACCACCATCTCCCTGTCCAGGTCCCCACCACTGTGGACTTACAAGCGCATCATGCCTCAGGGAACCCAACACAGCCTGGCACTGCTAATCAGCCTGCTGAGCTCATCCATGGGATGTCATGAGCTACTCATGCAGCTATCAACAAAGTCTTCACCTGGAGCTTCTAGGGGTTGAGCCAGAGCAAACAGACTGGTGTGAGGGTGCTGCTGGGCAAGTTTGCTGACATCTTCACAGCCAGAGATGAGGACTGCACTCACACTGGGCTGGTGCAGCACCACATTGTCACAGGAGATGCTGCCCCATCTGACTTCATCACTGCCACCATCCCCTGTCTAATAACATTGCTGCTGAGGCGAAAGTGAAAGAGATGCTAGTGGTGGGCCTCATAGAACCTTCTACCAGCTTGTGGGCTGCACAGGTGGTACTAGCCAGAAAGAAGAACAGCTTGTGGAGATTCTGTGTGGACTATCAGAAGTTAAATCTGGTGATATAGCAAGTCTCTTCTCCCCTGTCAGGATCCAGCTAGTTCATCTCGCTGGACCTGAGAAGTGGCTGCTGGCAAGTTAAGCTGCACCATAGTCGAGGGAGAAGACTGCCTTCACCCTGGGGAGGGGTTTATGGCACTTTTGGATCCTCCCCTCATCACCTTTGAGCGGCTGATGGAAAGAGTGCTTGCGGGGATCCTGGAGAGCAGCTGCATTGTCTACCTGGACAATCTACTTCAGTGATGCAGTGTCTAATCTGCTCTGGGTCTTTGAAGCCATCAGGAAAGCCAACCTGAGACTAAACCCAGCTAAGTGAACCTGCAGAGCTTGGAGAAGTTCCTGGTGTATGTCATCTGCAAAGAGGGCATCTCCACCGACCCAGATAAGGTGAAGGCAGTGGAGTCCTGGCCAGTCCCACAATCAGTCTCGGAGCCACGCAGCTTCCTGGGGCTGGCCTCATATTATCCCAAGTTCATCCAGAACTTTGTTGATGTGGCTGCTTCACTTCACCAGCTCTCCCAGAAGAACCCTATATTACGGGAGTAAGAATCTGATTTGCATTAACAATTTCAATTTTGTAAAGAGAAAGGGCACAAACCTAAACATAACCATGCTCTTTGATCCCTCAGAGGATACTGAGTCAAGAATCATCATTCATCTATAAGCAATATAACCACATAGGCTCAGGAGTACTACAGAAAACATTTGTCAAGCACTAGAATACATAATTACATAAAAAATGCCAGTTAAAACCTTACAGTACCAAAAGGAAGCCTTATGCTAACATCTGGAGTGGACTATCACAAAGTGGAAATGTATTTTGGTCAGACGAATCAGCACTCAACATACCATCCCAACTTTTTCTGATTTGGGGTTATATATGTCTGATTTCTGTATGTCATAAAATGTTTCTGAATAAGATTAGTTCAGTATGCTCTTTTAAATATCTTAAATGTGCTTTTAGAGAAAGGATTGTGAGAGTCAATATTTGTTTTTCAAAATTTAACCAGAGATGACACCCTCCTTCTCTTTCTACTGAAAGTTGTAATGTTACTTTTTTTGTTCTCAGAATAATGGCTCAAGTTTAGTTGTTGTCTGTTGTTCAATTAATTATGTTAGCTCAAATAATTATGTGAAAATATACTATGGATTTCTCAAAAATCTGATGCTAATTCTGTTTTTTTTTCTCCCACAAAGAAAGGTGCTGGGTACCATCTGGACCTTTTCTGGGTAGCTATTTTAATAATTATATGCTCATTTATGGGATTGCCATGGTACGTGGCTGCCACTGTCATATCCATTGCACATATTGACAGTTTGAAGATGGAAACACAAACTTCTGCTCCAGGAGAACAACCTAAATTTTTGGGAGTAAGGTAAGCCATTTGTTAAAGTACTGAAATAAGACATGCTGGTTTATATACTTTAAGTGTCAGTTTTTTTTTATTTTTATGTCTGAATATTTTAAGTAGTTCACAGAATACAGTCACTGCTGGAAAACAAATTTTGAAATAAGTGTGAACTTTTAAATTGTTGTATCTGGCCAACTTCTATACAGCGATTTATGTATGAACATGTTTGTGTTCGGTGTGTTTTTAACAATTTCCATAAGGATTTATAGGAGTGCAACTGTTCACAAAGTAGTTTTACATCAACATTTTTGCATAATTGTTGTACTGAGTTACAGAATTTTAACTGCCAAGACAATAGACAGCTACATTTAAAGTTAACAGGAGTGAATGGTCAAAAAATATTAATTATATCATTCTGTATTTATGTTAGGCAATATTAATGTAATGCACAGCATCCATGTTCTTGTGCTGTGTGATCATTTAAAAACACTAAAAAGTCACTTTTTCAAATCATATTTTATGTACATATACACACACATAATTCTACAGTTATGATTCTAACCCACATATAAAAAAGCAAAATTAACTAAACCTAAACTATGACTACATCCTAATAAATCACAGGGTCGCACAAAACACATAGGGTGGAGATGTAGAGCCAATTTCATACCGAAAATCTGTATAACACACTAATAAAACCACAAAGCACAAGGCCAGGAGAAATCTGGGGGGTATTCCAGAAAGCTGGGTAGTAGCAGGTATTAGCTGTTTCACACCACTTGATTTTTGTTAATGTGCAAACAATGAAAATTTTTTATGTTAATCCAACAGATTTTTTCTTTACTTCAGTATACCATAGT
The DNA here is from genome assembly GCA_025773905.1 of Chitala chitala. NCBI lineage: Eukaryota > Metazoa > Chordata > Actinopteri > Osteoglossiformes > Notopteridae > Chitala > Chitala chitala. The sequence goes on from JABJVR010004617.1 coordinate 6,210, forward strand.
AACATCTGACAAAAAGATGTAACAACACTGAAGCAGCGAACTTTGTGAAGATGAATATTTGTGTCATTTTCAAAAAGTTTGGCCACAGCTGTACGTTATCTGTTTCGTTACAATCAAGTAACACCACAAACTTAATTTTCACACATATTCACATGTAATCTGTGTGGGTGACTTTATTTAAATGCCCATAGTTAAGCAATGCACGTTTTATTAGTACTTGCTAAGTGTGGACATGACTGGAACAGGGCTGGCATTTTTCAGACCCCACCCACTCCCAAATTTGTTTAGATGAGAATCCAGCATAATATTTAACACTGGAAAAAGGGTACTAGATGTTTAAAACAACCTACCTATTGATTAAAGAACTGTACATAAGTGTACCATCATTTACAGGTAAAGTGCGACCACACCAAATATTGATTTGATTTTAATTTTTTTTCCTCTGTTTACTCACTTTGTATGTTGTTAATTGATAAATGAAAACGATGCATGTTCTTTCTGAAAGCATTATATAATTTTTCACTGTTTGTGTGTGTGTGAGAGAGAGAGTGTGCGTGTGTGTATTGATGGGTTAAAAACAAAATGTAAACAATAAGTAACAGAAATGAGAATTAAAAACAAACTGACTTACTATAGAAATGTGAAGTTAAAAGTTTTTCCTTTAACAGGGAGCAGAGAGTGACTGGTGTTTTTGTCTTCATTTTGCCTTTAACAGGGAGCAGAGAGTGACTGGTGTTTTTGTCTTCATTTTGCCTTTAACAGGGAGCAGAGAGTGACTGGTGTTTTTGTCTTCATTTTGACTGGGTTGTCAGTCTTCATGGCTCCAATGCTCAAGGTACATGTAATACTCACCCATGTCTCTTTTTCCTCACAAAAATAAATATATAATAGCATATATTACATTTGCTAAAATAATGTTTCAGCTGTGCATTCTTGTGGAGTTGCTATAATTAAAATTAAGTTCAGATTTTAGACCTTTAGACCCATTTATTTTAAAATTTTTGCTGTGTATTTTTGCTTTGTCATTTTAATACAACATGCAACACTACAGGTACGTTATTAAAAAGCATGTTACAGGCATAGTCCAGGATGACAATGCCAAGATTCATCAGGCTAAAACTGTTAATTTGTGAAACACAGAGGTTCAAGGAGCATGAGGAATCACTTAATTACTTACATGCATAAACTGGCCACCACAGAGTCCTGATCTTAACCTTGTTGGATGTCTTTATGATGTGCTGGAGACTACTTTAGAGAGTAGTTTGATTATCATCATCAGTACAAAATTAAAGGCATTGTTTTGAACATCCTATGCATCATCTCAGCATTTATTTTCATCCACATTTGATTTTTCACCAAGATCTTGTAATGATGGTGAGAGGGTTGTGGCACTCTCTAAAAAAATCTTCACCAGCACATCCTAAAGACTTTCAAAGAGGCTTTTTCCTTTTTTTGCAACGTTAGCCCAAAAAAGTCCTTCAGTTTATTCAGATGTTATCAGTCTAGCAACAGGATGCCATCATGCTCAAGGTCTCAAGAGAATTGTGTTTAGTCCTTCATTTTAATGTTAAAACTTAATTGTAAATTGTATAAGGCACTTGACACAATTTTGTGCTTCCTACTTTTGTAGCATTATATAACAAACATATAAGGCTGAGACAAGATCTAAATGCAGAGATGGAGATTTATTCAAGGCAAAAACAAAGAATAAAGAAAGATTTTGGCAAGAACAGGCAGTATGCTAACAACGATCACAGTCACATTAACTCTACACATGACACTTACTCCGGTTGTCACGCCCTGCTCGCTATGGTCCCTTCTTCCACTAGGTGTCACTGTTCCTTGCTGTCTTGTCATGTTCCCTATGTCCACTTGGTGTCATGGTTCCTTCCCTGCATATCCATAAGTCTTCACGTGTTCAATATCAAGTGTATTATCACTCACCAGTTGTGTCTTGTTTGGTTTTCCCTATTTAAGTCCCCCCTTTGTTTATATGTGTTGCCAGCTGTTGTATGTATGCCTGTAAGTAGCCAGTGTTTGCTATAGATCCTTTGGCCTTGTATGGTCCCTGTTATTCTACCTTGTTTGTCCTAAAGTTTATGTACCTTTACCCTGTGTTGGCATTAAACCTTCACACATTAGACTCAATCCTTGCCTCCATGCCTTAATTCCCTTGGAACATTACACCGGTACACAGTCATAACTATAACACAGACCAAACAATAACTGGCAAGGGAACACTACAACCTGAGGCCATATATAGGGAACCAAATGAAACAAAGCACAGGAGGAAACACCACAGACAGTTACCACAATGACTCAGCAAAAGAAATAAGGAAGGGTGACACCTATAGGCACTGGGAGGTATGACAGGTCTGGGCATAACACAACAGTTGGAAATGAACTTTTCTTGTTACAGCATAACAAAGCTCTAATGCCCAAATAAGGTTTTGACAAAAATAGTTTATTGACCAGACTAGGAGAACTTGAAGGCACTATTCCAGACAATGAACTTATTAGTAAATCAAGTCAGTCATCAATCATAGGCTGCTATATCTGTAAATAATATTTCCTTAATAGTTTGTTTAGTTTTGTTTAATTATTTAACATTATTAAAATTGATATGGTTGATCAGGATGATTATCTGACTTGTTTGCTATACCATACACTTTTGTATTTTCATATAGTGTAATTTATAATGCTTACTTCTGGTTTGAACAATATGACATCTGTATGTAATGGTGTAGCTGAAACAATTGTTATTTTTTGGAATTAGCAATAAATACTGCAAAAATGTGTATGTATGCAACAACTTTCTGCATGTGAGGGTAGAACAAAAATGTTTAAGGATGGGTGTGCTGTGATAGTAATGTGGTCAGTTTTGTGTAACTGAATGCAGCAGCTGGCAGTACCAAAAGAGTAAAAATGGGCAGCTTGGTGGGATTAAATTCATTTAACTATTAGTCAAGATATATGCAGGTTTATGAAACCTGTGAATTATCTAGACAAAAGTAAATCTATAATAATGATACATTTTTAAATAAAAACGTTTTACTTTTGAAATGTAACTGTAACATAAGGCTGCATACTGTCACAAAAACAAATCCAAAATATTATTATCAGAAAATGCAGCAAAAAGCCGATAATCCAGTAGTGGCCATCCATTATAATGTCACAGTAACAACACGAAAGGTAACACAATGGAAGTGGGCAGAGTGAGTGAACAGCAGATCACGGATGGAGAGGTGGTGAACAGACTGCTTCGAATAGATTGATGGCAATACTTTGAGCTGTAGTAAGGGTAGCAAGGTGTCTTTATAATTCCTCTAATTAGCTCTCCTTGATATTCCACTTGAAGCCCCTCTTTTTTCCACCAAAGCCAAACTTCTGGTTTTTGTATCTTCTCTTTGCATTAGGCATTTTCTTGTTGACTATTGTCTTACACACCTACTAATTACTTAATCAGCAGTATGCCTAATTAAATTTCCCGGTGCTGCTGATGTCTTTATAGAAGGGTTCTGACAGGAACATTGTGGACATCACAGGTATGTTACACATAACATTATGTACACTATTTCTGTTCTTTAAAGAAGAACCCATCTACTGACTAGGGTAATCCCAAAAACAAAAGTTTAACTACAAAACGATAGTTGCTAAAATGCAGGAGAGGAAAACACATTCTTCACTTCAGAATCTTCTTGGTGTTAGACAAGATTTTGTGAATGTTAAATACTGTAAATAATTGTTTCTGCATTTACAGTTGTATGAACTATTAACAACTATTGATTGAACAGCTATTAACATTTCTTTTTGTATTGTTCATACATTTTTTTGACAGTTTATTCCCATGCCAGTTCTGTATGGAGTGTTTCTTTACATGGGTGTGGCTTCGCTCAGTGGTGTGCAGGTAAGAGTCAGACAAATTAATGTAGACTGTACTTGACCATCTGAACTAAATTTCACCATTTGCTCTCAGATCAATAAATACTACAGGCATGAGCATTCAGAGAGAGGTCCTAGCACAAAGAAAACAAGAAACAGAACTGAAACAGATAAAGCCATCTGTAATAGGAAGCTCCCAACCTAAATACAATATAGTCAGCTCCCCTATAATGTGTTTTCATGAAATGATTTGGAAACAGTCACAAATACTTGTATTAAGAAAAGTCGCTCATTCAGTTATTTCCACAACATATATATTCATGACATAATTATATATGTTCTGCTCTTATATATATATATAAGAGCAGAACAAAGGCAAGCATGTTTATCACTACATGAACATTTTGACTAGAAATGGAATATAGCCCAAATTTATGGCAGTCATTTGCTGCCACAAAATAAAAAATATGGTGAGTTTTGTGTTTTAACATAAAACATTTCTCATTACATTGTGAACCTTTTTGTGTTTTTATATAATACTTTTGTGTTATTATGACAAACGTTTTTACTAAATACTTTTGTATTTTATTGAGATACCAAAGTGTTTTGTTTAAACAAGAAAGTTCTTGCATTATCACACGAAAGCAAAACTTTGTTTTAACACGAAACATTTTTGATTTTGTATGGTGGCAGCAATATGCTGCCATACAAAATAACTAAATAAAATTTTGAATATTTACATTCTACAGCATGTATTCGGTTATTCAGCATAACAATCTTTGTATTTGTAAGGCCATGTCATGTGATCTGCACAGTACAGCACCACTGTATAAGGCCCCCTATAGACATGTCATTTTGCCATTTGTGTTCATATTATGAAATAATTGTTCTTCATACTATTAGTTTTTCCATCATGTACAACATTAATGGTTTTTTTTCCCTCTCCATAGTTTATTGATCGGCTTAAGCTGCTTCTCATGCCAGCCAAGCACCAACCTGACTTGGTTTACTTACGACATGTGCCCCTGCGAAGGGTGCATCTCTTCACATTTCTCCAAGCACTTTGTCTGACACTCCTCTGGATCCTTAAATCCACTGTGGCAGCCATTGTCTTCCCACTTATGGTGAGATTCCTAATGTTCCAAGCGTCCTGCATCATGTTGTTGAAATAGGTTTAACATTAGATATGCATGTTGTGTCAATGCTAAATTCATATGAAATTTAAAAGTGTATTTATGGAATAATTTCATAAATGCAACAATACGAGGAATTAAAACACATATGCTGTTAGTTGAAGCCCCTTTGGCAGCAAATACAGCCTCTTTTGTAGCTGACAGATATGATAATATGCTGTTAGCGATCATCATGAATTTCTGAACACCTATAGCAACCTCAGCCCAACTACCTGCTAGCAGCTGATATATGTTTGAGTCAAATAACGTCAATGTAATAATGGTGACTTACCAGAAAAAAGGATTAGCCTGCTGAGCTGAAGACCAAAGTCTCTCGCTTGGGATTTAATCAAACTCTTCTCCTGACATCTGGGGTTTTTTTATTCTAATAGAATTTGTAATGTCAGTACATATACGCATCTAAGTGCAGTATCTTCACTACACAACATGTGAACACTGAGTTTGAAATCTTCTTTAACAATAACATAGTGAACCCTAATAAGTCAAGTAAAAATAGACATACATTTTAGTATTTTATAGGATATTTAAGTCCTTAAGTCTGACATACTGGAAAAACTTCAGTATCAAAGTATTGACAGAGCTGGTCAATACTTTGACCAGCTCTGTCAATACTTTGCATGATCCATTGATGTAGAGAAGCTGTATATACTAAAATTGCAATATGGAAACAATACAAAATGAGAAAACACTTTTAATGATGCTTTCCAATTCTTGTCATTGAAATGAAAGTTTAAAAATGCAAATTTGGTTTATAAATGTATTAAAACAGAGACAAGTACTACATTCTGAGTGCTAGGGTCAAAGAAAAAACCATGTTAAAATGTATATATAACCCTTTTAAAAGCTGATAACAGGTGGCATTTTTGCCACCTATAATTCATACTTTGCAGGTCTTTATGCAAAGATTTAAATTCAGATTTTTATGTAGTGCCTTGTTGTGCTCTATAGGACTAAATTAGAGTTGTTTTAAATTAAAACAGCGGGTGGATGGTTGAAGTTAAAGTTAAAGCCAGGTGACGACAAAGAAAAGGAGAGAAAAAACCTCTGGGGGCCCAAGGTCACCTGGCAGCCCAGCACTCCTGGGCATGATAACAGTACAGAATACAAAGTTAACAACTGAGACCAGCAATGTAAATAGCAATACAATATCCATCTATGCGCCAGGTGTAGAAGTAGCTCTTTGGAGGCTTGCAGCATCTCTTGGATGAAGGCCTCATCTAGGTGATGTGCTGGGTGGTATGCTGGGTGTCAGCATCCCACTCAGATAGCACCCAGTTGGGCACCAGGTAGACATATGGGCAGAAAATGATTGCAGAATGGCACCATGTTTTCATTATATATATATACCCCACATTACAACAAAGTCCATTACAATGATATAATTTTGAACTGCTATGTTTTGTTTTTGAGACATTTAACTAAGGTGTTAGCTGATGCATTATCATTAGGTTTAACAACAAAGTATAACTCTGAGTATTATCAGTGTATTTTTTTTACAGATCAGAAAGATTTCTCCAGAGTGAATACACAGCTGGGTATTTACTTCTCATCATTCTAGCGACATTTTAAACACACAAACAGATTTACAATACTAATTAAAATACAGATATTTACATTTAAAAACACAAATAATAATATACTGTAACATGATAAATGGATTTTTCGAACATCATGCATGCTTTCACTTCCTTTGTGTTGTTAAAACGACCAAGTGGTTTTGCCTGATAATAATTATAAGTGAACCTTCAATACCCCAAGTGGCTAATATCAGGTTTTAAAGGCAGAGTAATATAAGAACCTGTGGAGCGCTAAAGGATGCATCCGACAAAACAGCTGACACCTGTTGGACATGTGGTTAATAGAAATGCTCTACTTACCTTCGCAGATGAAACAGGGTCACTTTAAGAAACCAGCAGTACTTACAGCTTAAAGATGCTCTTCCAGCTTTCCTTCATGTCATGGTAGCCCCACTGAACGATGTCTTGCTCCATCCTAATGTTAGATCAGTACAGACATTTTGATACAAACCCCAGGTGCTCGGGTCTGTGCCCCTTTGGATCGGTGCTGATATTGAATCCCAACGTTTACATTTGATGATGCTGATTAGCAGCCACATCCAAGACAGGGAGTCTGAGCACCTTGAGGCTAGGCCTTCATCACCTTCACCTGGGTCAACACAAACTGCAGAGCTATCATCCTGCACAGATGGACAACATGTCTCCAGACACTTTGTGTGTAACTGCTTTTCCAAAAGATGTATCCAATAGTCTCAACATTTGAATAGTTGGGTCAGTGTGGGTGCTTCGTGAACTAATGTTTATACAGAACATCCATGACTGGAGGCTTTCCATAAACACATTGCTATTTTATCTCCTGCAGCTGCTGATCCAGAATTTTTGTTCTCCTCCAATTCCATACCAGCACTTAATGCCTCTCCATTCTAGCAGGTTGGAGGTCTGACGGTAGAAACTTACTCCATCTCACTGCATGGTTGTATTAATCTGGCAGCATCTCGCCTTTAGGGCTGGAGTTGGACCATGTGCTGACTAGCTGATGCATGGGCCAGGACAGCCACAAATGCACAAAGTGCTGGTAGGGGTGCTCCAGATGCACGCATAGCTGGGAGAACAACAGGCAGTTTAATATAAGAGGGATGTCATTAACATCCCTCCCCCTTTTGTCCTTGCCCAGATACATCACTTCTCTACTCACATACTTTTATCTGCTCCCCAAGATGAGATTGAACATGAACTTGATGAAGCTACATCACATACAGTTGTGCTCAAAAGTTTGCATACCCTTGGAGAATTAGTAATGTATATACCATTTTTAAAGAAAACATAAGTGAGCAAGCAAAACACATTTAATTTATTTCTTATGGGATTGAGTCTGAGCTCTGCAGTTTGTGTTGACCTGGGTAACGGTGATGAATTAAATTCAATTCAATTCAATTTATTTTTATAAAGCGCCTTTCACAACAATGTGCCTCAAAGCACTTTACACAGGAAACTGCAGATATTGAAGAATTAATACAAATGAATGAAGTTAGACAACAATGGAGGAAAGGAACCAAAAACTCCACAGTGTGGAGAAAAAAACCTCTGGGGGCCCAAGGTTGATTGGCTGCCCAGCCCATCCTGGGCATGCTAACATTACAGAGAATAGTGGTACTTATTGAGAGCTTGATTGTTACTAGTAATATGATATAAATAACACAATT
>JABJVR010004618.1:0-14504 GCA_025773905.1 Chitala chitala
ATTTTAAAAATTATTTTTCTCGATATATATATATAGCTCAGTCTTGAGAGATATATATATATATATATATATATATATATATATATATATATAGTTTATGTTCAGTGGCCCCAAAACCCATTTGGACACTTAACCCATGGTCAAACAGAGTTTCATTCATTGTGCAAACAAATGTCTCTAGACTTCTTTATCACAACTAACTTCATGGAACAATTTTTGCTGTTAAAGAACCGGTCCAAGATAATTTATAGGGGGTGTAGGAGTCAGTTATGTTTATGGAGACACAGCTGTTCTAACCACAGGTGTGGTTCATCTTCACATTATCCAAGAACATGTTCCACTAAGCTTGAGAACCTGAATGGACGTAAGGGTATGCTTAAAAACCTAACTAATGTTTTTGTAAAATGTTTTTGTTTCAATAGTGTGATTAAGTATATAATTGTTTAACATAAATGCAATTCGATTAAACATTTTGTTATGTAATTTTAGAACTTTGATATTTTTAAGCATAGCCTAAGTGTCCAAATGCTTTTCACAGCCACTGTATGTGCAGTTAGTGTGAGTATGTATGAATATATATAAATAACTCATAAATAGGCGTGCTCATTAATTCACATAAACCTGGTACAATCCCAGCCAGGGCCACTGTAGGGGAATGGAAACCTAGGATCATTCCAATGGCCTGTAACTAACAGGGTCCCTCGTAAACTAGAATGTAACAACATGACAATTTTCTGTGGGGCCTAAAACCTGTAGCGGTGCCCCTGTACCCAGCAAAGGTCATGTTTATAATTTTGGTTATAAAGATTTTTTATATAATAAATGTTGATCTAGCTTTGTCTGTGTATTCTTACTAAATAAAAGACATGCTTTGTGTGATTGGTCATATTTTTTCAGCATGATAAACATGTCAAATTCTCTCAGGGATATATACATTACAGAAGTGTGTATGTACAGTATGTGTGTCTATGTGCATGCCTGCTTGTGTGTATGTATGCGTTTGATTTGTCTTTGTCAATACATCTCAAAATGCTAAATATAAATTTTGTGATTTACTAGCCTGGAAGAGAAGTATGATTTCTGTCAGGGAGTGCATTAAGAGTACAAAATGTGGTGTGATTGCATGTAACAAATCTTTTAGACAGATTGCACAAATATTTGCAGGTATTTTATATTATCTGTGTAGAGATAATGGTGACACTCAGTATTTAACCTTTAAGAGCACTTTTAACAACAACAAAATTTGCTAAAACTACTTCCAGTTTACAATTAGCAGAGGAAGTAGATTTTCTATATAATACGAAAATAAATGTGTTTCTCTATAAAGGCCTGGGTTTTCCAGGTGACCTAAATACACATGTATGGTCTTCATCTGTTGATGTCCTTATATACTGTCTTGTGATTGTCTTTGGTATTAAGCTCTAGTCTATGTAAATTCTATTTTTGTCTAAGATGGTCATACATGTGACGTTTATGTTTCGTAACTTGTCTTGTTTCTGTGCTGTATTTATATTGTCTAGTGTCTTTAGTATGTATGTCTATTGTTGACTTTGCTCTGACTTTCGTTTGCCTTAGTGATTGCACCTGGGTTCGGTACCTTTCTGGGGTTCGATATAAGGGTTTATATGTCTAATGCCTAGTGTGAGCTTTTGTAATGTAAATACGTATTGAGTGTTATTTTGTGCGCAGTTTGTCCTGTAGTTAATCTAGCGTTTCTGCGTGCCGTGATTTTGTCCCCTACTTTCCCGGTGTTTTCCCACTTAGTCTCCCTACCTGTCTGTGGCCCAGTGGGTTTCCTCTGGTGTCTTTACTTTGGCTGTTGCTCCAGAGTCCTGCAGTATTTGCTATTAAACTTCTGTAACTGGACCTGCCTCGCCATTTCTGTCCCTTGGGACACAAATTGTTACAACAAAAAGCATTTCACTGCACATCGTACTACATATGGCTGTGTATGTGATAAATAACATTTGAGATTTAAAATTGAGAATGGGTCATTTAAAAAAAAAATAGAGAACAAATGGTTGACCTTAAAATCTGAGAAAATGTTAGTATATTTTAATTTATTTAATGTTAATGTAAACCTAATTAAAAATTACCGTACTGTTTCTTACACTAGACCAAGAGAATTGAAAGGGGAGATAACATTTAACCTTTTCTCAAAACTGAAGTTTCTGAACTTACTGACCTTTACTATTTAAATAAAACAGAAGTTTGTCTAGACATTAGTCTGATTCTTAGATTTTATCATTCACTTTATGTACTCAGATTTCTGCGCACAAATTCTCATCACTTTTTGCTGCACAGAAATGTTGTAACAATCAAATTGTCAATATGTCTATTTGTGTCACAAGGAATAACTAGGATTAAAATACAAAGTTATATGGATGAAATACATCTGAAATGAAAATATAATGCCTTTAATAATACAATATTTTTGTGTGTAATTTCATCGTGATGTTTGCAATAACTTTATATTCCAGTAAGTGCAGATTGTCAGGTTTTTTTTTTTTATAAACTTTCAGTGAGATACAGTATAGCTTTGAATTTTCCTGTCATTGAATAGTGCTTGGAAACAGCTATATTCACACTGCTGCACAAATTCATTTATTCATTTCTTTATTCTCTCTCACAAACCCTTAATGTAAAACAGAGTCATGGGAACCCTACAAAAAACAAAAGCCGTTATCTGCCACTAAATGAACTGGAACAGCAAGGCCATTAAAAACTATTCTGTAAGACCTTAGAGCTTACTTATGGTCCAAGGCAATAAGGGTGCAGTCAGATCTTTGTTTTAATTATATATCACTAAGCTCCAATACACTGTATGTCTCCAAGCCTTACTCTGTTTTTCTACATATTTCTATGAAAAATAAAACAGATGGCTCATAACCTCTATAAGTACTGATTTTTGCATGACTACATTAAAAATTAAATTAAAATGAATAATAACAAGCATTTCTTTCATAAAATTTCAATAAATTTATGAAGTGTCATTTTAATAGCAAAAACATGGAAAAGTATAACTTTTGTACATTAGGTGAAAATGTACATGTGAAAATGACTACTGCATATGATGTACACTATTAAACTGGATAAGAGAAATTTAATAACAAAGTGGGTGTGTGAAGCACAGCACTGAAAGGAGTGTACAATCCTAGTTTTACTACATACTCCATATAAGCTCTGGGTGTTAATTATGGTAATACACTTGAAGAATTTTCTGTAATTTGATTTAATTTTACATGCATAATATATTTTACAATCATTTAACTTTTGAAATTTACCACTTTTATAAAACAGGATCCAACATTTCTGCATAGAAGTAGAGAATCTAATGAATGTGAATATGATGCTGTTCTCTTTGTATTATTTCCTGTCTCATTAACATTGTTTAACAAACAGAACATGTTGGTTACTTTAAGCACTCTCATCTGCTCCTCCATAATAGGGCTCGTGTTGGACTAACCATGAGTGGAGAAATGAAGAGCAACACAACGGCTTAGTTCAGGAGGGTGAGGGGCTTGGCTGAGCAAGTCAAGATGATTAAAAGCAAACAGGAAGCAGTGACCTTAGAGAGAATGGAAGATGTAATCATGAGCTAATCTCTGGGCTGAGACCAAACCCCCCCTCTGTGGCCCACCTCACATAGACCCTGACAGGGACCCTTTCTCTATTGCTTATATCATCCAAGTACAAACATGGAAAAGGCAACAAGTATCACATGGCCCCTTACCAATCATAGGGTGCAACATGAGCCCTGATCCATAGTAAAGCGCCGCATAGCCACTTACCCATCATTAATTTTCACAGGGCCACTTGCCCAGAGTAGAGTGCCAGAATGGCCCCTTGCTCTGGATACAGTGCCACACGGCCCCTTACTCAGAGTAAAGTGCCACATGGCCCCTTACTCAGAGTAAAGTGCCACATGGCCCCTTACTCAGAGTAAAGTGCCACATGGCCCTTTACTCTGGATACAGTGCCACACGGCCCCTTACTCAGGTTAAAGTGTCACATGGCTCTTTACTCAAGGTAAAGGGGCACACGGCCCCTTACTCAGGTTAAAGTGCCATATGGCTCTTTACTCAAGGTAAAGGGGCACATGGCCCCTTACTCAGGTTAAAGTGCCATATGGCCCCTTACTCTGGATACAGTGCCACACGACCCCTTACTCAGAGTAAAGTGCCACATGGCCCCTTACTCAGGATAAAGTGCCACATGTCCCCTTGCTCAGGGTAAAGTGCCACACGGCCCCTTATTCAGATTAAAGTGCCACATGGCTCCTTACTCAGGGTAAAGGGGCACACGGCCCCTTACTCAGGGTAAAGTGCCACATGGCCCCTTACTCAGGGTAAAGGGGCACACAGCCCCTTACTCAGGGTACAGTGCCAAATTACGGCAGTCATCAGTGCCACATGTGAATCCTGAACATCAGAAACACTATCAGTTTAAAGTACAGTGCTGCTCAGTCTTCACTAATTGTTACATTTTCAGTGTGCAAAAGACTTGATTGCCTTTTTAAGACTGCCAGAAAGTACATTTGTTAGTGTGACAGCATGGAAAGAGAGAGACTGACGAGAACAGGAGGGTGGCACAGGGGGAGCTCAGTGCCGCCAGCCTGGTGTCGTCTCTCATGTGTGGAAGGCGCTAGCTGATCTGCATCTGAATGGCTGAGAACAGCTTGAATTTCTGGACTTGCTGTCCTGGGGCTGGCAGGGAGGGAGAGAAAGAGGAGAGAGAGAGAGAGAGAGAGAGAGAGAGAGAGAGAGAGAGCGCTCATGGGGAGGGTGTCTTACTGAACAGGGGAGAGTCTTAAAGAGACACATCGACCACAGTCTTCACATCCAGAGCTGAGCAGACGGGAGTCTGCAGCCTCCTATTCCGTTGGGTGGAAGCTGAATTATTGCATTGTAGTGGAGCTGCAATCAGGCAGACAGTTTTGTGAATGAGAAAAGGTAGGAACCCTTTCATTTACTCTGAATGAAGACTGGCTTTTCTTATTAACAAAAGGGTGCTTAGAAATGTCTGAGTATTGTGGCAATTATTAACATCATAAAAAGGGAGATTTGCAGCAGATCTGCATTATGTGTAGTTAGAAATAATAAAAACTGAACGATCTGAGCAACCATTGCTCACTTTCAACATAGTATTTAATATAAATCTTGAGTTTTTTTGCATTGCTTTATTGTATCAGACCTAATCTAACTGCTTTTTATTATAACCTGGAAAAGATTTATTACATTCATAGTAAATGTTTTGTTGAATTTGGAATACATGAAATTAAATTGTACTTATGTATCTGTACCTTATAAAATCATTACATGAAACAGTTAATCCACAGTATATCGTCAAACTCACAAGGAAATCCTGGGAAAATTGCACATGTAATACACAGAAGTCAAAGTGTGAGACTGTCTTAAATTATTTGGAAATTGGTATGGGCAGTTTAAACATACAAATATTGAATGAGTTTGTACTTTTAAAAGCAGGAGAATACTTAAAAACACAAGGCAGAAAACCTGATCCATTTATATGACTGCAACCTGTTGCACAAATAAAAGTGAAAGCATGTGATGAAGGAAAAGGAGATTTAGCAAAAATAGTATCTGTGGAGGTCATGCTTATATACATTGGCTCATCAAAAATAGATGTTGACTGTGTAAATACTGTATTCACTGTATGTATGTCTTTGAAGCAGGGTAGATGTGCTGAGTATTAAAGTGATCTGTGCTGTCAGGTGAATTTTTTGCTTTTAATAAATTGAAAAAATATTTTAAAGTAGGGGAAAAGATTAAAAAACATAAAGGTCTGATATGACCATCTCTGGATATATTGACATCCTTAAATGTATCTGACGTAGTCCGCCCAGTCTCACCCAGGATAGACTCGTCTGCCCACTGGGTTACGAGCAGTTATGAAGGCAATGCTGTTGATGTGGTGGAAACACGGTGAGCATGTTCTGTGGAACACAGGTGGCTCAGTTTGTAAGCTTATTCACAGTGCCTGTCAAACTGTGGTGAAGGCAGACATGTGACAGCACTGATTATAAAGAGAGACTCACACAAGGACAACACAAATATATCACAAGGCTATAATACACCCTTAATACATACTCATTACTAAACAATGTACAAACATTTTATTATCTGAAGAATAATTATGTAAAATTTTAATTCAGCACTTCTAGTATATAATACAAGGTCTCCAGGTCTGCCTTAATTTAATTAACTTAATATTACTATTTATTTGTTTGTTTGTTTGTTTGTTTGTTTTTGAACAACATTCTTGACTGCAGTGCTTTTTATGGACAAAATATAAAACAAATAATGTGCTTTACCTCTGTGCAGGTTGCTGTGAAAATAACTAAACACTCTTTGGATAAAGTAATAGATACACACACAAACACACATACACTTACTTGAATGCCAAACAAATGCCTTTTGGTTTAGCTTCTCTGCTCTTTTTCTCAAACTCGTAATAGCTTGTTTTTCAGTTTTGCCCATCCTTCCTTTGGGTATGTACAGCCTGTCTCCCCTCCCCCACCTCTCACTTCCTGGTTTTTTGTACCCCCTCCCCTAAGCTAACCCCCCTCTTGCTGTCCTTTCCTATTGCCTCCCTTTCACCCCTGCTTGTTTGCTGGGGCCAGCCTTTGCAGAAAAGACCAGAAACAAAAAGAGCGCTGACTCCCAAAGGAGGGAAATTTCAGGATCATCTTAAAATGATTACTGTGACTTTTTCCCCCCATATAAGCATTCAGTTGCACATGTTTTTAGAACTTTCTTAATCTCTTTTTGGTGTTCTGACATTACGGTTGTTTTTAAAGCGATAATTATTATTTTTTTACACACAGACTGGATGTGCGATTTCATGTCAGTGATATGTAAGGTAATTACTAATAGTGTGTGTTCAGATATGAAGATTGTGCTTTTATGAAAACTGAGCTCAGCTGGCTCACATGTGTTCAGGCCTGGGCATCTTTCAGTATCTTCATCCCATAGTAGATTCTGGGCCCTTCCTTCCTGAGTCATTGCTCTTCAGATTGCTATCATAATTACCGAGCTGCAAATTACCAAATATGTTTGACTTCAGAACCAGGTTAAGAGGGTTGTCCCTCCGCTCTTAGTTTATTTACACTAGCTGACTTAAACTGACTGAAAGTGAGTTGCTAAGTAAATGACACTCCTAAAATGGACAACATTCTGTGTTCGTATGCTTATGCTTACGGCGTTTCATGTAGTCAGTGGATTTTATGACGTTTTGCTAAATAAAGCCAAACGGGAAATTCTCAGTATTTTGTGTATAAATTGTGCTACAGCAGTCATTTTGCTTGAACTGATAACATGTAAGATTGTACACTTATGCTACTGCTGTGATACACAGAAAACAAAAACAAATGATAATCTTTACGTGTCTTTGTTTACAATTGAAAAGTGCCATATTTCTGTTATGTAACACTCACAAGTTTGGTTCCAAAGTACCATATTTCCAAAACATTAAAATATTTTCAGTAATATTTCAATGTGCTTTATTCTTACTGAAAACATAATTATAGGTCTGTGTCATGTTTTACTTATATACAGTTATACACAGGTCATAAATTTTAACCTGCGTTCTCCTGGAAACATGTGTGTGCAACACTCTGGTGGTTTATTCTCTTTACTGTGAGGTAGTGGACTGCTCTTTACTGGCCTTCATCCCTAGCACCAGTAGGCAGGCTTATCAGAGGCACACTTATCACTAGTGATGTGACGTCTTTGGAAACGTCGTACGAAACCTGCTAGCTGGGCGTGTGGCTTTTGGCTCCAGTTGTATCCTGAGGCTGTATCCTGTGTAAGTCTTGCCACCACCACTGTAAACAAAAAATAACAGCCAATTTACTATCACCACCACCGTCATCTTCATCATCATCATCATCATCATCATCACGTTCTTTTAAAGCTGCAAATCATGACATAAAATATAAAATAGAATGAAAAAAGGTAATGAATACAGAAGTTAAATATAAGTATTATCAACAGAAATATGTACGATATTTACATTTACATTCATTCGTTTAGCGGATGCCTTTGTCCAAAACAACTTACAAATGACTAATAGTAGGCATGCATATTGAAAACAAGGTCAGACAATATCAGAAAATCCAGCTAACAGTAACTGCTGTCCCATAGTCAAAAAAGATACTTGGAAATTGTACTTTTTCATAATTTTATTACTAAATGTGCATTATCGTATGTAATTACTAAGACATTAGTCATTATGCAAATTTATTGCTCTGTTTTCTTGTGCTGGAAATGTGACGTTGTTTGTTCAATATCAACATCACACAAACTACGTTTGAACAGAACATTAATTTTAGCTGCCATGTATTTATGACATGTACAGACTACGATACCTACCTTATAATTACGGTGATTAAATGACATAAATCTGACAAGCCCTCTATTTTTTAGTAATCTGAGATTTGAATTCCAGATACAAATGCTTGCCAAGACCATGTTGAAAGTTACTCAGTTTTACTGAGAAAAACACATTCTTCGGCATCACATTTTGACACCTTCTAATAGTTTCTGAGCTCGGTTGTCACAGACTGCTACGTGTTTTGCGTGATTAACACAACCGTAAATGTAAATGTACAGTCTTCCGCATCCCAAAGGCTGGTTCTTGAGCCCATAAGAGCTGACGATGGCGTGGCGCGGCGGAGCAGCTCCTGCTGTGTCGAGGAGCGACTGCAGGTCTCTGCCTCACTGTTCCTCTTGCTGCTCCTCAGACACACCGCAGCGCTTGGAGCAGCAGGTCCAGATGGAGGAGAGTGAGGCAGAGGCGGCCGAGGAGCTGCCGCGCGCCCTCGGCCTCATGTCTGAGGGGCCTGATGCCGAGTGTAAGTCTGAGGCAGAGCCCAAACCTGAACCAGAACCAGAACCTGAACCTGAAGCAAAATTCGAACCCGAACCCGATCCGGAACCCGAGGCAGAACCTGAGCCCCGGCCAGAGTGCGGCCCACAACGTCAGCTGTTGGGCTACGTGGGAATCGACGCACTGCTGAGTCAGATGGAGCGCAAAGTCATGAAGAGCTTCTTTGAGTTCAACATCATGGTTGTAGGTAAGACTAAAATCCCCATGGTAACCCAAGCAAACTGTAGGAGAAACAGGGCATTTGTACCACCAAGAACGATGTTCTGTTTATGTCTATTTTATTGCTATTACATCATGTATTTCATGCACTGTATGAATTTTAAATTTCTTTTTTCAGTTCTGCAAATCTTGTTAATTTCAGTGTAATTTCAGCATGTAAATCTTACCCTAGCCCTGAACTGGGAGATTATCACAGCTTCTCTATTCTCTGAACTTCAGCTGTTCACAGAATTTCTTTAGTTTCATTCTTGTTGTTGCTACAAGCAACTGAAACCTCCTTTAAAATTTTGAGATATATGTTTTTCTGAAATGAACTGACCAAGATGGCAAGAGACATGAAAATTTTCCGTATTATTTTTTACACGTTGCTGCAGATGATGAAGCATATAGCACTGTATGTAGTTACTTTCAGACAGGACAGATCTTTATAAAATATGCTCCCTCTGATTTCATTTCCTTGCATAAAATCATGTTGAAATCAGATCAATATACATATTACTCAGACTACTTATTGTATGTTTACAAATTATTAAAATATTCATATAACTTCTAAGGGTTTTTTTGTATATTTGTTTAAAATGTAAAAAAATAGTAGTATGTGGGGGAAATGTGTTGTTTCTGAAGAAAAAAAATTTGTGTCAAAGCAGTTTGAATGCTTTAATCCTTTGCAACTGTTGCATTTTGAGTCATATTTACTCCTTTTACCCCAGAAAGTCAACATTTAATTTAATATAAAAAGTAAGCATAAAGAAAGTGGTGGCAGAATCACATTATCCTTTATAGCTGCTCCTGTGCATTAATAAGCTGTGTTTGATGAAAGTTTTCTTATGGCACTCTTTAAACTGGAACTGTGGGTTCCATCCCTTGCCATCAGTGTCACGCATCCACAGAACAGTACTAACGTCAGACACAAACCTCTGACAATCATAGCCCTAAACAACAAGGTAGGCTAAATGCACAGTTGCATTTATCCTGGCTGCTTTAATAGGCTATTCTGCTACAAATGCAACACTTGTATAGTCATTTGAAGACAGAACTTGATGTTTCCTGTGCATTCTGCATAAATTCAACCAGATGTAGGTTTCATCAAGAATGTGTTGCCTGACAATTCATACAAATTATCTAGTATATATTCAAATAGTCTAGACGTAATGTGAGTATTATTTAGTGTTATATTATACTAAATCTAAGTGTATTACTACAAAAAACTCAGTAATTCACAATCATCACAAGCGCAGACTATGCTTTGAAAAGAAATGCTTTTACAAGTTGATGTTCTTGTGACGATAAAGTGATGGTCTTACACAAAAGACAGAAGTTGGGTTTTATACACTGAAAAAACACAGGGAATCATATGAGTGCGTGACAGCTTGCAGAATATGGTATTGAAAATTGTGAACTTTTAAATTCAGACAACTGCTTTCATAATGATTCTCATCAAGACTGGGGGTTGGGGGCAGACAGAATATCCAATCCACACTTGGTAAAATGTAAGACTACATGCCATTTGAAGTAAGCAGGGTATTGGATGAATGGCCGTTAAAGACTGGCAGCCCTGGATATACTCTTTCCTATATCAGCACACTGCCTACTGTAAATTGCCAAACATAACCTGAAAGTAAAATATTACAGTTCTGCAGGGTATGGAGAGCCAAGCTTTCTTCTCATAATTTACTTGTGAAGGGTGTCTTATCTGGCAAAACAATTTTCACTGAGTAACACAGAAAGCTGTGGGACTCCTGTGTGTGTGTATGTGTGTGTGTGTGTGTGTGTGTGTGTGTGTGTGTCCATTCAGCATGACTAATCATCTCCTAACACCACCCAGCATGCTTTCACCCACCCACCCACATACACACACACACAAAGCTGAAGTTGGCTTTTCCAGGCCACCATCTGCTCCTGCATGGAGAGTACAGGCTGGACATTTATTTTCTATAATTACATTATGTTTGAGCTCTGCAGCATTGCTATTTGGTGGCTTGTGTACTTAATTTGCTCTTCAAAGTCAGTATTCATAAGCGAGTCCAGTAACCTCTTCACTGTAATTGTCACTTGTTTGCTGTGAAAAACGATTGCTGACATGCTACTGTTTCTGCTGGAAGGCACTGAGAAAAATAAAAATGTAAAACACGTATCTATACAATCTGTATCCACATATACTTGAGACATAAAAGTGCTGGTCTAGTTTCTGTTTCTCCAGTACATTCTGTTTTCTGGTTATATAGCACCCGTTACCACTAGAACTGCCATTTGCCATTCATTACCCCGTATTTGCAAAAAGCCAGTGAATACATGGTTTATTAAAACACAACCCCCCTTCTTTGAACACAGAAACACACAAAGAAGCCACTCCGATTACTCAGATGGACAAACAGGCTGTTTTCATTGTTTCTTGCAGCCTAACAGCGGTGCCAACGAGGCTGCTCACGTTGTTCTCACGCCACGTTAGCTGCGCTGTTTCCTTGGTGGCGAGCGCAGTTTCGCATGGTGCAGTCAGAGCTCCAGGGTACCCTGCTGTTCCTTGCTCTGCGAACACCATAGGCGCAGGACGTGGGGTTGCACAACGTTTTCGACCCTGCTCCATGCTCACATCAGTGCTCTTGATAGTAATAAATTAAATATGTTTCCTGAGAAGCTTGCAACTATCAGGTTTCTTTAAAGGTACAAGACCAGGGCAGGGTAAAAAAGTCTTGTTGTCATTATCGTTGGTATTTTGCAGAATCAAAATGCTTTTTTCACTCTGATCCTTAAATGCCAGCACTCTGTGTGTGTGTGTGTGTGTGTGTGTGTGTGTGTGTGTGTGTGTGTGTGTGTGTGTGTGTGTGTGTGTTCAGCCTGCATTTGTTATGGAAAACGTGATGCAGGGATAACTCATAGCAGCCAATGTTGCTGTAGGCAACAATCCTGCTTAAATAACATTACTGATATTTTGAGTGTTATGGTATCAAATAACTTTATAATGGCCTCTTGGAGAATTTATTTCATAATCCAAAACTTTAGGTAAATATGAATAATTTAACAGTTTTCCAGCATTTGTTAACAAAATTTTAATGAGAATAAGAAATTGTGGTTTTAGGCCAGGCATAGATGTACAGTTGGCTACAATGAATTCATTTTGTATGGAGCAAGTTCCAAAAATAGTGTATTGCATCTATTCACCTTTGTGCAATTCCTAATATAATGTACATAATATTATTTATTGCGATAATACCAGCTTTGTTAATATGTGTATGTATGTGTACACACGTCAAAGTGTGCATATTCGAACAATGTAGGATCAATTACAGGAGAAATTCTGCCTGGATCATTCTGTAAATCTAGATGGATGCTTGAAGGTCCTGGCTGCTTTGGGAGTCTGGCTCATTTTAAAGAATCAAAACCAGGTTCCTCTATTAAAATCTGTCATTAAACACTTTAATTTGGCTTTTTTTTCCTTTTCATCTCAACATGGAAAGCTTTTAAACTTTGACTCTTGTGTTTTTTATTTTGGATACAATTTTGGTGAAATTTTTTTCCAAGACCTTTGCTATCTGTGGTCTTAAAAATGCCCAGCTAATGAAAAGCAGTGAGGAAAAGAGGCCCCGCTGACTTCTCCTCAGCTGTCACCACGCTCAGAAGACACAGTAAACAATGGAGTTAAGGGGGAATGAGATGCTGGTATGCAACTAACCACTCACTGTACGCTTGGGAATCACGCAGCTCTCACACGTGCCTTATGAAAGCTAATAAACACTGGCAATCCTCACAACTTGTCGAAAAATTACACAATCACAATTTCTCTACATTTTCTACAGTTTCAAACCCAGTACTGGTGCCGAATTTGAGGAAGGACACGATGGTTCCGTTCAGATGTGTAATCAACGGATAAGCAAATCAAGCAACTCCTGGAGGCCTTGATAGAGTGGGAGAACCCACCTAGCAATGGGCTGGACCTAAACAAAGACCAAACCAAGTCAGAGTTGCTTATGATGAGAGAGCTGTTTCCTGTTTGAAGCTGATAAAAACAGGCCTCTACACTGCTATGCTCCAGGACAGAGTTTTTATATTAATATCTGATTGAGGTTGAGGCTAGCAGGACCCTATGGGGTTATGCCTAGTGTCCGCAAAATTTGAGAATCATCAGTTATTCTAGGTTCGCGTGTTATGGGACACTCGATTAATCAGATTTGTTTGAGTAAAACTTCGCCCTGTCCTCAGGGAATTTCTGTGAACAATGTATTACTGGATCGGTTGTAACAGATGAAGGAAATGAATCAGCATGTCGTACTGAGTGAGTCACTATATTGTTAATCAAACACAGTTGTCCACATGTCACATGTCGGCTTTGAAGGCCCTTTGTACTGTATATTTTTATAGACAATGCTTGAAAGGCTGATGTCTGACATCTTCAGTTTTACTGTTATTTTTCGATCTCATTCCAAAATGAGGTGTGAGGTTTACAGTAGCACACAATAGGAATATTAGGTAATAAGTACTTAAGTGTTTGTTACTGTTAAAACAATGTCGTTTTATGAGCATGTTCAGCAGGATAGGGGCATTTCCTGGTTGGAGCAGATCCTCACACAGGATGGGCTGTGAAAGTTGGAGGAGTGGAAAGGTGCTGTCATTGCAGTCTCAGCAAAGTGGGAATAAAGGATGCTGAATGTTGTGTTCAGGAAGCAGAGGGCACTGCGGACCTGCCTCTTCCTGCTGCTGGAGGGGCCGTCGTGCGGCAGGGTCACTGTTGTGTCAGGTGCGGCTCTAACTGGGTGCTTGTTCAAAATCTCCTCATGTCATATTGTGGTTTTAATAAGGAGTGATACAAAAACATCGAGAAAGGCTGCAGTCCATATAACAGATTTCTAAAGTTTAAATTATATAGGCTGTTGTATCTAGTATGTCCTTGGTGCCACTGAAATAAAGGCTTTCATGACAGCTCTTTGTATGAAGTCATACTGTTTAGATGAGTCTGGAACCACTGTTTACTTTTAAAGTTAGGGTCTTAAAGGTCATACAATCAGTCAACAATTATTTTTTGTAATATTTATAATTTATTTCTTAATCTATTCATTACATGTTTATTATAATTTGTGTCTTATTTCTAAATTACTTTTATGTGTGAAAGGAAGGTTGCAAGATAATTGAGCAGAAGAGTAATAAAGAATTTGAAATGTGTGACTTTTGCCACTCATATCTCTAGTGCACATGGCCGTGGTTCTGGGTCAGCAGTGTCCAGTGCTGTGAAAACCACTAGCTGAAAACTGTCCTCTCTTGCAACTAGAGCAATGTCTAGCCACAGATAGTGTAAGCCAGGGGTGCCCAATATGTCAACCGCAATCGGCAAATGTAGTGTGGGTGGATCACGCGCCATTCAAAAAATATTTTTTTAGCATATA
>JABJVR010004619.1:0-14503 GCA_025773905.1 Chitala chitala
CCACACTTATAAATGAATTAAACCCACACCTTTTGGGGGGCATAAAAAAAAATTTACGTCCATTCGGCAATTCCAAACAAACCACCATAACCCCCCCCCCCCCCCCCCCCAATTTATGGTTCTGTCACACTACAGTATATTTGACAGTGCTAGACCGTCAGCCTGTTATGTAGACATATTAAGTATTGAAATGTAAGTGAACCTTTGTCTGCTGTTGGCCGTTGTCTACAGTGTTGTGGCAGATCGGACATTTCCTCGGTGGTGTAACGCAACCGTTTGAAAATGTATTAACAACACCGGACGTCATGCCATTTTATCTGTCAAAGCAATTAGTTTTAGAATTAGGCGGTCCTTTAAATGCGCAGGACACGGACAGTTAGAAACGCAATACGGGATGTAGTCAAAACGAAAAAAGAGCTCAAGCCATATAAGGTACAAATATAGTCATAGCTTTTAAGAGCCTGACAAGCCCAACATTTGGCCACATGCCGAAGCCAAAGATGTGCCGTGTCTGTAACAGTCTTTCTGTTCCTCATGGCACACATGCAAACGCTCTGGACTTTGCGAATGAGATTACGGTGACCGCCAAATCCACTGTGCTTTCCCCCTTGTCTTTTCGGTCCACTAAAACTGAGGTAAGGATGCGAGCATTTTGTCGGGGAACAGACTGTTATTTAAACACGTCTCTGTGTACTAAGTACTTTGAAATTCGCAAGTACCACCACATTCTATGGTATGCGCGCACGACGCAATTTATTACAAAAAACAAGAACTTGCATGGTTATTGCAGTTAAAACGGTTAAAACAGCATCGCGAAATCCAGGAAAAATGCTGTTATAAACAAATATATATATATATACTGAATATATATAACAATGCAAAACGATACTGCTTGCGTTGTTTTCACCAGGACTTGTCCGAAGTACAGTTACAGGCTCGCTAAAGATAACGTAGGCTAGCAGGACCAATATCATATGACACTACCATACGACCGAATGCAGTAATAAACCAAATCACTGAATTTACAGTGTTGTATCTTTCTTGCCTCAGTTGCGATTTCTAGTTATAATGAGATAAATGTCAAACCAGGATATCAACGTTTCTTATGGCCAGAGACTGTGAGACAGCATATCGCCTTTTTGACACCAGTGTAGATCTCTACCTGAACTTGAATTTTTTTTTCACACACAAGACAGAGATAAATTGCTCGATAAATATTAAAAGATAACAGGAACATGCAGCTGCCTTTAACTTAAGCAGCCAGCGACGTACCTGACAGCGCCGTGGGTGCTGCAGCCATTTACTCCATGGTGCAACGGAGGGACAGCGTT
Organism: Chitala chitala; assembly: GCA_025773905.1. Taxonomy (NCBI): domain Eukaryota; kingdom Metazoa; phylum Chordata; class Actinopteri; order Osteoglossiformes; family Notopteridae; genus Chitala; species Chitala chitala. The sequence continues at coordinate 1,332 of JABJVR010004619.1, forward strand.
CCGCATCTCTCCCGGAATGTGGCAATGTGTGTTGTACGGATCCTCGCGGCGGCACTACAAGCCAGTTGGGGACGTTCTGGGGGCTTTCCCTCTTCCTTGACAACCTGGAACCGCAACCCCACATTCAGCTGATCAGCACAACAAAAACACCGTCTCGCGCTACGCAAACACTCTGCGCCGCGCGGCTCCGCACCACAACGCACGAGACGCCCCTAGGGCCCCGCCCCTTTTACCATTACCCCACTGGCCTAGCCCTCTTTTTTACATTTCATTAATAATCATAAGGAGACGGCACAGGTCTTGCTTAACTGGCCATAGAATTGCCCCTATTGCTTATGAATTTCCACTTCCTAACCATCGCCAGATACTGTCAGATGACGTAATGGAACATTCTGAAAATTCCAAACGGCTGCATTTTACAGGGCCCCCGGAGGCTGGCGATGCTGCACTGTCTTAAAGAGGCGTTGCGTCTTGTGTTGTACCTTCAGCATCTCAGTTCACTGCCATCTCTTCAAGCCAGGATAATTAAACTAACAAAAAAACTAAAAAAGCACAAAGACAAAATGAAGAATGTGGTAATTTTACCGTCATTGGAATGTGTTATCATTTGTATTTCAACAGCCAGGTCATTGTCTAGACAACATAACAAAGGAAAAACAAAAAGTGCTGTAGGTACATCACAGGGGAATTCCAGACACAAACCAGAAAGGCTGTAAGATGACTGTCAAATACTGGTTGCAGGCAAGTAGGCAGTTATATAAAACACAACCACACGCAGGAGTTATTAGCCACACATACATATGTTTGCTTAGTTGGAAAGGAAGCAGGACAGAAGGGTGAGTTACATGCTAATCAAAGTCTAGCAGGTAACCACACAGTGATCTGGACTGAGAAGCCATACTGTTCAGCTCAGTTCTGGCTGGGCCTGCAGAGGACGCAGCCATCCCACCTGCTCCCAGCTCAGTCTGTGCAGGCCAGGCCTGTCAGCATGATGCAACGCAGATCTCGCTTTGCAGGACATGAAATAGATCTGACTTGTTTCTACCAGCAGCCCAAGGGCTGGACCAAAACAGGTTTTGTGGACGTCTACACTGTCACCATGCCTTATGGGATGATTAGGGAACCCAAGAGAATCGTTTCTCTATGGCTACAAATGTATGATGTGGTTGGGTGGCCAGCTTAGGCTAAAAGCAGATGTTTCTTGTGCAGCTACTAAACAAAACGCACTTAAAGCAAGACAATTCCCAAAACAAGCTATTTGTCAAATAAGTTCTTAACAAACCACATGTAACCCCTTCTTATTGTTTTTATAAAACAAGCATATACAGTGCATTCAGAAAGTATTCAGACCTCCTTCACTGTTTTCAATTTTACATTTATTCATTTAGCAGACGCTTTTATCCAAAGTGACTTACATTTCACATACAGGTTACAATGAGCTAGCACTGGGTGTCTTGCTCAGGGATGCACCCGATGACCGGACTGGGAGTCAAACCAGGAAACTTCTGCATCCCAGCCTGATGTTCTACCAATTCAGCCACCAGGCTAAAATGGGTCTGAATACTTAACGAATGCACTGTATATGTTTGTGTATTAATTTATTTATAAAAATGTATGTATGCCCAAATATTTGCTAAATTATATTCCTTTCCTTTAATGAATTTAAAGTAAAAATTTCTGAGTTAAGCATGAAAATGTTGGCAACCTCTGAAAATCCTGACGCGTATAACAAAAAGCAGAAATGTTGAAAGAAGTGAGGCACTGTGTTCAGTCAGGATTCTACAGTTGGGTGTTGGAATGATTCTGATTAATGAGAAAATTGAGAAGTTACCAACTGGGAGTCAAAGCAGCAACATTTAGATAAAAAGTCAGTGTTCTTAAGGCACTGTGAATCCCACTGCACAATGCAGTCTGATTGCTTTCCATACATAGCGATTAGAAAGAAAATCAAGTGGTTTTCAGGACAGTGATAGGTTCTGTGTGACATTCCAACCACTGCTGGGCTGCTGCAAAGTAACTGTGGAAAAAAACACTAGAGACTATGATGGTGTCAGCTGATGCCTCTTTAGGCCTAACTGATTGAGGCTAATCCCCAGCATGTCCTGAAGAAGGGGTCAAAAGAACTTCAAATCACTTAGCACTGCGCTAATGTTACCGAAATGTATGGGCCACATGGGGCATATTAGTGGGGTTAACCATAAGCAAAGGCTCAGGTTCAATCAGTCACTTCTTAGGCAGGCATGGGTAGCTTTGGGGATGGAGCATGGTAGGCTAGTGTAGGAGGGGAGACATATTAAAGGCATCAGGAGCAAAAAGCATGTTAATTCACTTCTGTTTGGCTTGAGGACCCACAAATAGAGTGAAACCCCATCAGAAACATAAAAGTGGATGGCAAACAAAATAAATATACTGCAAAACCTCAAAATTCCTTTCAGGGTAGCGGAGATGTTATTTTCATTTCCTTCTCTCCATTCCATACAGCATGCAGGCAGTATTTTTGGACAGTCTGCTTCTCTTTCATTTATATCGCTTCTATTTCCTCAGCAAAGAATGAAGGGAGGAATCCATCATGGCTGCTAATGTGAAAGACATTCATTTGCCTCAGTGTGAATAAAAGGCCAAGATTAATTATGCCACACCCAAACAAGAGTCTATTTTACTTGGCTGACTAGTCAGATGTCTTTCACATTTTTAATATTTGATTTTTATTTTCTTTTTTCTCCCTCCAGACTTAGTTTACTGAGTATGGTATCTGTCTTTTCCACTAAGGACCTGCCAGACACAGAAGCAGGTTTGTTCTCCTACACCCTCCACTACTTTTTCTGAACAAAATCCCTCTCTGGGATATCACTGTACTTCTGAATCGGCATCCCCGCATGCAGTAGCTGAGAGGACTACACAGAGACACCATTCCTGTTCACTGTTTACAGCATTAGCGCAGCGTTGTCCGGGAGTGGTCAGACACACCATCTTGAATGGGGGGCCTCTTAAAGGGCCAGCAGGCCTGCCTGTGACAGCTGTGTGTAGGAGATATACAGGCATCCAAGTGTACTGGGGGAAATCATCTTAGTTAGTCTCTTCAATGGCTACACACAGTCACTTCTCTGTCATACTATGACTTATCATGAGCAAACTGTTAACTCTCTGAAACATTGACAAAGTGGGACAGTGATCTGGCTATTAAAGAATGCAAACTTGTCTGATTCACAACCTCCTAGAACCCAGGGCTGCCAGTTTTCAGTTTCCTCTACATTGTCTGCACAGAAGCCAAACAAACAGAAACAGCACTTAAATCCAGTGCTCTGACTTCAGCCAAAAGCTTTCAGTCAAGGCTACTGGTCTGACTGCAGATTACCTCTCTGACTGGTGGTTACAGCACTGACTCAAAACTACACACTGCTTTCTGGCTACCTCTTTCTCTACATTATTCTTCTGATTTATTTTATTGCTATGTAAAGCATCATCCGTAGAATGTAAGTCACAGACCTCACACCTCCATCAGGTGGTGCTAGAATGCTGTACACTCTACAGGAGGAAAAGGGAGGGTGCAGGCTTTTGTGTGTGTGTGTGTGTGTGTGTGTGTGTGTGTGTGTGTGTGTGTGTGCGTGTACGCGTGCTCAGGTGGAGAGGGTGTCTGTTACCATGGTAACACACAAAAAGTTAAGTCATTGAAACAAAACACTAGACACTGTTAAAGCAATGTTTTGTCAGAGAATCCTTTGTCTTGCCTGCTCTTTAATAACTATCATTGACCAATATAGAGGGGTTCTTGCCTTTTCTGATGCCAGCATATTCCTACAATGCTGTTTGCACTTGAACCCAATTAAGCCGCATGCCCTCAGGGGATTGTGACCTAGTGGCTCTCAAAACACAGGTCAAAGGTCATTGTGGAGGGAGCACAAGCATGCCATTGCATATGATTCTAACTGACTTATGTAACCAAGTGGCAGCTGCCTGCACCCGCCTGCTTGGCCTGCTATTCAACCCTGTTACATAACTGTATTAGCTGCTAGTTTGAGCTGCGCAGCCAAATGCAGCAAGAGTCCCTGTGCTGCAAGTGCAGCTGGAGAAGTGTGGTGGGGGAGTTCATTAGTGTCTTCATCTATGCTTTACATCTCATGGGTTCAGTGTAGAGTGAAACAGATCTGATCTGTGCTTATTTGGGCTCCAAGCTAAATACTTCATTGTTCATTGTTTTTGCTGGAGATTTCTCTTAGCCAATCTGGGTGCCTGGATTAATTTTCAACGTTCTGCCACTCTATGGGCCAAGCCTAACTTGGCCACCCCTTCAGTTGACCTCGCCCGCCCACTGCTTGGAAGTAAACAGTTGCGACCTTTGGTGGGATGCCTGTCAGGATAAATCGGACTGCCTGGTGCTGACAAAACCAAGCTGCTTGAACACAACCACCCCAATCACTTTTCCTCTCCTGCCCCCCCCCCAACAACCTGCCAGCAGCCCCATTTTAAATCTCACATAATGGTGGGGAAATAAGTTCCAGTGTACTCATGCCAGGCAGACCTAAATTTGATTTGCCGTTCTGCATCAAGCTTCCATTTCACTGTCTCTGGTGCTTTGGTGCTTCCTGTAAATTCCCATTTACCCTATGGGTGACCTGGCATACCTCACTTCCTCTAATCAGGAGAGGCGCTAGTACATTTACAGTGTTTGCTGTAGTTAGAGCAAACGACACAGGCCCACAGCCTGAACGATCATCTGGTTAGGACTTTCTGTGGTGGGAATGCTACATGTTTAACAAATGACTTCCACAACGTCAGAACCTAGCATCAATGCAATGATTCCACCCCCTCCCGCTGTATCAAATCACTGCACATGAGGAAGCCTTGCTCAACAAGCTACACATCAGCCTACTAACAGGGATGAAGCTGCTCTCTACTCTGAGGGTGCTGGAACTTATGCCGTTATGGCAATATGCCACCGGTAATTAACAGTCATATGGTGCTGAGCCAAGCGCATTGGGGGACATCTGAGGAAGGGTTCATTATTAATCCATCACACCCTATCTTTCATTTTCATTTTCAGGTACAAATGACACAAATTACAAAGCAGAGTCTTTTCACATGCTGCAAGTGGGTAACCAGGGAAGGAACTTAAAGTCTATGTCCTAGAAAACTGAACTTTTTTTTGCCGGAGTTGACCATTAGCATTACAGGGTCAGTTGTCAACCAGTATGTGACTTTTAAACATGCCTAATCTTTGATCTTCTGCAGGTTGTCGGATCATCTGCAGCACTGGCAAAAATTCCTACAAAAACATTTGAAACATTTTCTAAAAACATTTGGAGTAAGAGAACAAATTATGTATTACATCACCATTAGTTTCGGTCAGCCTGGTTTTCCTTCAGAGTGTAAATATTAATGAACTTTTAACAATTCTTTGTTATATGGCCAGTTCATTAATATGTAGAAAAAGGTGTCTTCAAATTTAAATGGTACCATCACTTTAATGTGATGTGTATAGTGCTTATATGTTTAGGTCAATGAAATACAATATCAACAGTTCTGGAACATACTGACCTAATGAAATTTACTTATAGTAGTTCCAAGCCACCAGGTCAACAACAGTCAGCCAGTTAAAATAAACAAATGTTAAAAAGTACACCAAACTCATCCCCAGACTTTAATGAATACCGAATGCCAAAAGCCAAAGTTATAGATAACAGCCCAGGTCAGGACTTCCCGTAACAGAATCCCCCCGAATAGTGCTGAGTCAGTGTGTTTGGGTGAACAGAGGCATGAGTGCTCAGCTGGATGTATGTGGGTGTGATCGTCTGTCTGTGTGTGTGTGTGTGTCAACGGAATGCTGGGCTGTTCCTGGTCTGCGCACCATCTGTCTGGGGAGGGAGCGGGAGAGGGAGAGAGAGAGAGATACAGAAAGGACACAGAAGAGAGATAAAGGGGGAAAATGACAAAAAGGGGAGGGGAAATAAGGCATAAGAGAGAAAAAGAAACAAAGAGAAGACAGCAAAAGAAAATGACGGGAAAACAGACACGGAACATGAGAAGGGGAGAGAAAATGTGAACGAGAGACAGAGGGAGCACACGTGGGCCAGCATGCTGAAGACATGGAGTTATTTTTAAGAGCTGCTGAAAAGTGCAAAGGCAGCTGTGAGCAAGAGGTCACGGGGGAGTTGTCAGAGCGGAACACAGCCATTCCCAAACAGGGAAGAGCACTCCTCATAACTCATGAACACAGCCATGCTCACCAGGGTCTGCAAATCTGTGGTGTTTGTCGATGAGGACATCGTGTGACATCATACTTCTAATCCTAATGGACTGTGGGTAAGAAAAAGGAGCCATTTACTGCCCTGTAGGCAGCTGTGTGCGTGCTATAAATGGACTGTGAACTTCCTGTTTCTGAATAAACCAGCAGTTATATGTTAGCTGGACACTGATTCTCTTTATCTCAATCACAAGTTCATACTCAGCAGTGTATGCTTCCTTACTTTCTACTGTCAAACAGGCAGCTGTAATTATGGAGAAAGAATGAATGCAAGTGATTATTTTGTTACAAGGTCAGAAATGTATACACGCTTACACACATTCACCTGAATACAGAGACACATGCACACACATACACATGTAATGCATACAGTCATGGGAATACCACATTCCATCTGAAGAACCATGAAGGAGAGGTAGACCATGAGGTCCAGGAGGCCCCTGGGATAAGCTGCATGGCTGCTGTCAAAGTGAAAGTGAAAGTGCAGCTAGCACAGTGAGTGCAGCAAGCATATCGAAAGGAGTAAGCTCAGACTCAGAAGTCTCAGTCAGGGAAACCAGTGCAGCCACCTCAGTCAAGGCAGCCTGAAGAGTCAGGGCATCCAGCACAGCCAGCAGACACTGCACCTGCAGAGCTTGACATGGAGCTCAGACAGAATACAGGTTTTTAATTTCTACAGCTGGATGTTTTCGTGTGGAAACACAAGCCCAGTGTCATAGTTAAAATAAAAACCCTTCTAGGTTTCTTCACATCTCATTGTTCAACCACTTAATTGTTTCACAGGTGGTGGGGAGTCCATGCCAGGCAGTGTAAGGGACAGGTTACATCCTGGACAGTGTGTGAAACAGACACTGGAGACGCTTACACACACTAAGGCCAATTTAGGTCACCCAATCCACCTACTCAGCATGTTCCTGAACCCCAAGTAAACCCATACACTCAGAGGGAGTACATATAAACTGCAGAAACAGCCAGAGCTGAACCCAAAAGCCTGAAAGTGTTAGGCAACAGCACTAGCCACTGCCTGTGTTTCTCCAATACACCAATTCTAAATTTAAGGTGTACAAGCAAACAAGCTAACAGCTAAAGATGGAGGACTGAGGAACAAAACAAGCTAAGAGATAACAATGAAGAAATGTTGACAATGGGATGAACCTATACAGAACACTACAAGTTTGAAACACAAGCGTCCTCTTGTACCACAGGCAGGGAGAACAGACCCAAACCTAATGAGAAACCACCACTAGTTACACTCCCTCTGCTCTGAGATTAGCATATTGGGAAGAAAAACATGGTCGTTTCACTATATTTTCCATTTCCTTAGCAGCGGCTATAAACTCTCAAGACGTGTGCAACACGGGAATCCCCAGGGAGCATGTGGAATGTGAGATAAACACTGATTGTAACTCTGTTCAGATACCAACAGCAAGATGTCAGATAAAGGGCACTGTTCAAGACACGGTCTGGCCCGTTCACATCTTTAACAAATGGTGCCAAGAAATCAGTGGATTAATAAGAATAATCCTTGCACAAACCTGTTCCTGTAAACCTGACAGCACTGCAAAGAGAAAGACATCTCTGCCTCACTGTTGTCCAATGCCAAGATGGGCAGAGCATTCACAGCAAATGAAGCATCCATTATGCCAACTGGTACAACAGACATAAAAAGCAGGCTACAGGGCATTGGCCCTACTTCCAAACCCACAGGATCTATGGTAGGTGATAAATGCTGCAAAATGCTAAGTGTATAACCTGTTTGCATTTGTGCCAGAAGCCAGTGAGCTCAGTGATAGCAATACATAACTGTGTGGTCCCCATATGCGTTTGGGGTACTCTTGTACTCTTTGAGAAGCCAAGTTGCCCTACCTAATCCAACATGTTAAAGGAATAAATCAAAAGCAGACATGCAAAAGCATTAGGAACAGATTTCAGATTGTGAAAACACCTTTATTATAGAACTTTATTGGCACTCAAGAGCATCTTCCCACAAAGATACAGGTGTATATTCAATCACAAACACCAACCTGAATAAGTCACAAGCTCATAACAGCATATACATACCATAATTCATGCATATCCATTGTTAACACTTCAATATGCCGTCACCTTTATTGTATGCAAATATCAAAAAAATAAAAATCACAGACCACCGACAACACTAAGGCTGAAAAGGAACACGGGCCTTTTAAAGCATACTAGTTCCACCTAGTGGACAGGCTTAGAACACATTGTTTATGAGCTTACTTGAGGATTTATAGGTCAAACTAGTACTGTATACCTAAACACTCATGAAGATATTACATGTTGGGAAAGGACCAATGACAGTCACTGCAATCAGTTCATAAGGCACTGATACTTAGACCTTAACACAGATCTTGTCCTTAAACTTGTATAAAGGCACATAGAGAAGAATCATAAACTTAATATTACAGCACCTGGTAATAAGGATCCAATTTTAAGTCCTAAAATCATGCTTCAAACCATTCTTCACAGTGGGATAAACACTTAATCAACATGCTGTTAGTCCATGTTCCTACTTAAAACCTTCAGTTTATTACAAGGAAAAAACACTAAGTACAAAAAAAAAAAAAAAATTTCTTCATCTGCAGTATTATGCCAAAATTCTATTCAGTACCCCCAGTGTGTTATTAACAGAAAAGTTTCTGTATGCACTAGGAAATACAAACCAAATGAAACTGAATGAGGCCTATAAGACAAACAACCTTCTTTTACTCCAAATCTTTTTGCCAATGCAAGCTAAAATTCCATTCTTGAGTGCACAAAAACAAAAAAAAATTACATTAAAAACAGCAAAATCATGACTACAATGAACAGAGCAGAAAGTTAATTCTGAGTACATAAGACTTGGAACATGTAATCTGAAAAGAAAAAAGCAATGTAGAGAAAAAAGGAAACTCAGAACTACCGTTTGTTAAAAATTCCATTCAGATACAGTTGTGCAGTTGTGTGTGTGTAATTGCTCCTGTATTCACTGTCTGATATTGCATCACCAAGCCACAGAAGTGCATAATTACACGAAACTCTGTGCACCTTCAAAAACACTTGCACTTCTGCAACGACAACGTGCAAACACTGGAAACATAGTATCAGTATTAAAAAGGCCCCCGCCTGTTAACCCCACCTCATGTCCCAGTAGGCTGTAATCCATCCGCTTCCTGGAAAGCAGGGGCTGCTGGGAAAAAGGCACAGAAAGTGTCATGCAGGGAGCTTGTTGCCACCAGTTCAGTATTTTTGCGTGCAGCAGGGGCAGGGAGGAAGAGGCTTGTCATACTGCGCAGATGGGCAGAAACTGCTACAGGGCCTTATCTACCCCTCGCACTGCTACTGGGAGGGCTCCAGTGGGGGCCTCGTACACAAACACTGGGGTCCAAGTGCGTCAGTGTTCCACAAACTCAGAACTTTGATGCACATTCTGTTCCCCGTTCCCAGCAGGGCATGTCAGGCCAGCTCGTTTATTAGCTCAAACCGAATATCGGAAAAAGTGCTTTAAAGTTTCACTTGTGGCTAAGCAAAACAAAGTCAACAAAATTTAAGACCAACTGAAAGCAGAGCTAGAGTTAGACAGGTAGTGTGTGTTGATTGCATCCATTGTTTTCTGAGTGACAGGCTGTTTTTACAGCAGGGCCAAGACCATGCACTTTTCTTATTTACAGCTACTTAAGGCCCTTTATTGGAAGTTCTAAGTCATGTTATTATACGTTTAAAAAATACCCTCTAAAACCATTTATTTTGAAAGGACACATTGATTGGTGGATAAAATATGAAAAGGAACTGTTTTTTTTTCTTGGGGAAATGATTTAGGCTTTGGCTCGTCTGATAAGCCAAAAAAAGGCAAAAGTAATGGGTGGGAATGTGACGGGTGGTCGCTCACTGACACACACACACACACACACACACACACACACACACATCTCAGCTGAAGTCACGATCGGTTAGAATTAGTGGTGCCACCAGGGTCCAGAGGTACAGGGCAAGGCCCATCCAGCTGGAGCAGATCTTCACCCAGACAGCAGGCATGGTGCTCAGCATGGCTTGGGTATTGGTGTCGGGCCTGGGGAGATGCAACACAACATGGAGAGGACAAAGAGACAGCAAACACGTCAAAGTTAAAACAACAGCCCAGCCTTCACAGCAGTGACCTTAGAGCTACCCTTCAAACACACTCGTACATATAAACACACAAATACAATCCTTAAAACCACAATTTATACCTATAAACCTAAACCTAAAGTGCATTACATGACCCACATGAAGAAATAATGCTGTACAAAAAATAAATAAATAAAAATCCTGTGCCTCCATGAAACACTCACTGGTACCAGTTGGTGAGGGTCATCATGATGTACAGGGAGGCCAGTAAAAGGCAGAAGTGGAAAAACGAGTAGCTGTAGGTGACACTGTCCTCCTCGTTGTCCACAGCCCTCTTCACGCCACCCTCTTCACCACTTCCCACATCTACTCCATCTCCCTCTGATGTCTGCATCAGCTTGTTCACCTGGGTGTTGCTAGAGGAACGGATGCTGCACAGATAGATTACCAGAGGGTCAGAAGTCAGTTGAAGAAAGGTGGGATTACACTTGGAGGTGTGTGGGGGGGGGGTTCTTAGTCTTGTAGTAAAACAATCAAAAATGATTTAGAGCATCATATTACATTTGAACAAAAAATGGACTGGTTTAGATAATTTTCATTGCAAAACTGCTTTCCTGTTGACCAGTTTAGGTCAACCTCAACCCTCTGCAAATAAATGGGCTTTTAGAGCAGACATTTACAAAGGGCTAATAACTTTCATATCCAGTGTTTTTAGAGCTAGAAATCAAACATTGCAGTTAAAATAGCTAATCCAGTTTAATCTGATTAAATCCAATGGACTGCAAACAATTAAGTACTTCATAATAAAGCTGAAAAGAAATCATTTTTAACTTACTGGAAATTGTCTGACAATAAATTCACCATCTTACTGACATACATATTCGAAAAACAAAAAGGCTTAGGGGCAGTTTTAAACAGGCCTGCATATTACATAAACTCTTGTGCAATTCACTGGTTAGGGAATACCTTGCATAGAGAGTACAGAAGAGGAAGATCACCAATCCTACAATGCCCTGCGCATCCCACCACTGCACTTGTCCTGGTGCACTAGTGGGTCTAGGGGTGCTTGTACTATTGGACACCAGACTCAGCAAACTGGGGTTACATCGCCGGTCTGGGGGGAAAAGTGCAAGAACAGCAGAAAGTTCCTCAGAAGCAAAGGGGAAAAACTGCTGCCAACTCTGCTGTTCGCCACAAGAATGTAAATTACCTCAGGGCTCCTCAGACCACTAGTATACAAATACAGTTAAAATCTACTATAGCTGCAATAATGAAAGATTTCAGAAAGTTAATTATAAAACTTGACATTTTTGGTAATGGAACACTTGTCATTTACACAATGCATGACTCTTAGCCATTGCAAACAAGGAGAAAAACAAAATGAGACACAGCCACCAACGTGTATTTGATTTGTCTGACAAAAAAAAAAAAAAAAAAAAATTTAAATCAAAATCAGCTGCCTGCGTCTGAAATGTACTGCAAAAGTAACCCCTGTGTCAGCCTGTGCGTTTGTGTGTGTACAGCAAAGAGCATAGGCAAGAGAAAAAGGGAGGGAGGGCAAGAGGCTGTGCTCACCTGGGTTGTTGGTCATGGCAGACCAGGTGACATACATGGTGTAGAGGCTGATGAGCGAGGCCTGCAGCAGGCCGGACTGAGGTTGGGCATCCTGTGGTGCCATGCACACACGTTCAGGGACAGGAAGGGAGGCATACATATGGACATGGAGGTACGCACAGTGACAGGTAAATAAAACTTCAGCACCAATATATACTGACACCAACTTCATTTCCACACCGTTAATCAAGTAAATATTATTGTGCATTGTGAAAAGGGGATAAAATGAGCATTCATCATCGTTAGGTTCTCTGGATCATTAGCTCCCTTTAACAATGTACAGTATGTAAACCTTTAAGCATGGGACACATTAAAATGTAATTAGCTTTTTAGTGATGAAGGTGCCTGCAGAAATAATAAAGTGCTTAAGTTCTGGCCTAATCAAGAAATTCACCAGGCCAGCGCTGCAAGCCAAAGAACGAGACAAACCTGCACTTTGGGCAGGATGGCAACGATGGAGACGATGACGCAGAAGATGAGGTTGAGGCTAATAAAGACCTTGTGCTCTGTGCAGCCACTGGGCTGGGTGTAATACACGTACAACAGCACCATGGCTGTGAAGGCCAGGATGTAGTGCAGGAAGGTGAAGGTCAGCAGACCTATCAGACAGGAGCACTTGTTAGTGTCGACACACAACCGCTTGGATCCAGCTAAACACTCCTCTTCCACAAAATATTAATTTCTACAAATATTATTCTCAGCTAACAAGGCATTTCGATTAAAAAAAAAAAAACCAAGAAGCTCCCTCTGCTATCCTTAGACCATGTCAATTTGCGTAACAACGTACCTAGAACTATAGGTGCATGTTCCACATTTACCCAATTTTGTGGGCTTTGATCAAACATTTATACAAGCAAGGAAGGAACAGTACCTGTATACCAACACTTTGTGTTGCCCTCTTCCGCGTTGTCCAGCCAGACCTTGTTCCAGTTGTGGGCAAAGTCAATGAGCAGAACGAGCTGGATGACAATGAAGATGAAGGAGCCCACCACGCCAAAGTAGAACCACACTACAAGACAGAAAGGGCCTGTTAAAAGAAGCGCTCCCTGCTCTGTTTCAGCACCAGATGTTTCTATCCTATTTTAACCTTCAGCAGGGTATGTTTCTCATTGCTTGTCTACACTCGAGGTCTTACTGCAGTAAATTTATCCATATTTGATTAAAAAAAAAAAAAAAACACACACACACACACACACACACACACACA
>JABJVR010004620.1:0-14503 GCA_025773905.1 Chitala chitala
TATATATATATAAATAAAATTCCCCCCCCCACAAAGTTCTTCAGGCTAAGTGCTGCTGCTGGTCCTTGAATCAGGAACTTCCTAGTTTGTCTCCTTACCATCAACCGCTATGATTGGTACTAGAGTAGATTTAATGTCTAAAGAATGAAAAGAGACATAAATGACCTGAAGTGATTAAAATACCTGTATGTATAACCTGCAGGTCTGCTATTGTGACAGTCTGTACCAAGTGACACGGTACCTGCGTGTATGTCCTACAGCTCTGCCACAGTGCCAGAGTCTGTACCATGTGACACATAGACTGCGCAAGCTGCTGTGTGTAAACCACTGAGGAAGCATTGAGGGGCTGCAGTTTACAAGTGCAATTGCAGCACATACAGGCGATGGAGTCCTGGATCTTTACTTGTTGCCATACCGACCTGACTGCGCTGCTGCGCTGCTTCTTGTTGCCCACCTTGATCCAACGACGTAGCAGGGAGCGCCGGCGACGCGGCGAGGCACTGGGTGTCGAGCACACGGAGTAGGGGGCGTCCTCATCACTAGACGGCGTGATCTCAATGGACGGCAACTGGAGGTGGTCCTTAGCGATGGAACATGAGCTTCCAGGCCTGACTGGACTAACTGAGCGGGTGATGTCGGGCACCCCAAAACACCTGCGGCGTGAGCCGGGACTGTGACCGTACCGAGTTAGCTCCGATTTTGACATGCACTCTACGCCAAGTGCCGACCCGCCAGCACCATTACCACCATGGACCCGAAGCATCGGGAGCCGCAGGGCATCCGTCATGGTTCTGGTGATATGTCCGTCAACCTCACACGTGCAGGCACGTAAGTCCACAGCAACAAAGTATCACTGGGGGTGGTGGCGAGGGCTCTCTCCAGGAATGCTGTGCACCTCCGAGCTGAACAGCCTTACGGTCCTACTTCTTGTTGCTAATCATGAGCTTCTTCCAGACTTCAGCTCTGCTTCACAGTGTAAGTCAGGGACTTGCCCTGCAGAAGAACAGGGGTCAAGCCCTTCACTTCTTAAACGGCACAGTCATTTTCTGTAGAGCCTTTGTGATACTCTGCCGAATGAGAAGGAAACTTCCCTTAGAAACTTGAGCGTGCTGGTATATCTGATGTGGATAGGAGGTGGGGTCTGAGTCAGTAGGAGGACCTAAAAGAAAGCGGCAGCAGCTTTTGTTTTTAGGAACAGGAGATGAAATTTTGCATTGAGCAGGGCAGCAGTAAAGTCTCTCCAGGCGCTGGAGCAGTCCCTCCCTGGTTCTCAAGTGTTCCACGCTTTGGGCTCTCCTTCCAGAGACCCCTGGCTTTCTGGGGTTACCGTTGTTGTTATTCCTCTTAGTGCCTGGGAACCGGTCCTGTCATGCAGCAAAAGCCTGTAGAGCAAAGTGTGATGACAGGCAGCAAGGGATATGGTGGAAAAGGTCTCTCTCTCTCTCTCTCTCACACACACACACACACACACACACACACACAAAGCACAAGGCCAATGTACACCCACTCTGTCACACTTCTTGCACTGTCACAATCACTCAGCTGTGCGTGTCTCGTGTGTGCACCTGTGTTTGTGTGTGTTCTGGAGGGTTCCACTTCCAATGCTCAGACCCACGCTAATCACACTGATGTGCATTCTGATTCGCAACGCACAAGTGTAAAATAGTTCTTGTGCATCTCTAAACAGAAGAGTCTTGGTCGGACACAGTCAAGGTTGCAAGAGAACGGCAACGGGGAAAAAAGTCTAATAAAATTTTAAAGATCTTCATAAGTCCATTTGGAAAGCCCATAGCAGAAGCAGAGAGAGAAGCCGTATATTAATACCAGTTATTATTTTTGTCTGAATGGTGGACAAAACCTTCACTGACCATGGCTGTCAAAGATTTGGCCTGGTTCTGATATCTTAACCTCAGCATGTTGTGGGCACTTCAAGAACGAAAGCAGGTTTGTGTGCTAAAGAAAAGTCACTGACAGAAATTAGTCAATGTTCTTGACCTAGAAACTCTTCATCTGTTTGTCTTAAAAAATAAAAAAATCCTGCACAGCTTTTCTGGCATTGTCATGTGCTCTTTCAATGCCAGCCTTCATGAGCAGATCTGAAAACTCAATATACAGTATGGGGAATATATTTGGAATATATTCACTTAAAACTTATGCTCCTAAGACTTTCAGTTTTTTGCTGCCATTGTTTCCAAAGGCTGCAAATTGAATGAAAAGTTCAGATTTTTGAAAAGCAATGAGTACAGCCATGTGTTTAAATTTCGTGCAGTTTCATTTTGGACTGTGTCACTAACAGCTGGCCTAAGGAGGAAGGGACTCTGTGGGGGACCGAGTCAGAGGAGTCGCAGACCCTTTTCTGACTGCTCAGCACACACTGTGGCTGTATTTATATTGCAGGTTTTTCTCCCTGAAACACTGCAGGAAAAGGTCATAAAACATGTGTGCTTTGACCTGATCAGTACTTGGCACCTAATATGCCATTAGCCTTAATTTTTTACTATGAAATTTCAGTAGATGGTGGTTTTCTTAGGAACACAGACTCACAGCCTGAAGGTCTCCAGTGTATATGCCAAGAGTGCCCTGCTATAATATTGTTGAGTAAAGTAGTTGATATTAATCACAACACAAAACATGTTTCTGCAATTATACATTTTCTGGTTAAGCAGCAAAGAAGTAAAACTGCATATTGTTCCTTATCCAAAATGCTATTGCACCAAAATTTATCACCACTCCTCATCAATGGTTTTTATTAAAAACAGCAAAACCACATGCGCTGTAGACCACAGAAAAAATTACCAGTAAAGAGCTGCTAAAGACCAAGGTGGAACGCACATTGTACTTGCTCGGTAAACATGGAGAGCAGGTGTTCTCTCAGCATCTTGGTGTAGTCTATGGTCCAGTTTATAAATTTACACAGAACTGAGATGCTGGAAATACTCTGGAGCCACATGACATGTGGCTTTAAGGCAGCTCAGAAGCTACAATGACACATTTTCTGGTTAACACCACACTTTCTGACTAACAGCCATCACAGGACACGTTCCCATGTAAGTTGCGCAAAAAAAGCGAACATCCTATTAATTTGAATATTAAATTACACACTGTCCCTCCACATTTCAACACAGACATGTTTTTGGAACTTCAGAGTATACATCACTGAAATCTCAAGAAAGTAATGAATAAAAATTGAGAAAACTGATATGAACTAATGGTTCTGTGATACAGGCTAACATCAGAGAACACCAAAAATGTGACAAATTAAACCAAAGGGTGCAAAAGCCTCCACTACTGTCTAAGTACAAGATTAGTAGGTAAACATCTTGGTGAAGTTTCACAGTCATCCAAGTGAGGTTAGTTGAGTTAGTTGGTAGATCACGTCATGGCAACTGGACTTCTTTAAGTTCGAAATGTTTCGATAGTCATCCAACTAGCTTATTCAGTCTGAATTAGTTGTTAAACCACTGAATGAATAAGTGCATTCATTTACTCAAACGTCACATCACAAAGCAAAATGGATTTCAGGAACTCGCAGTAGGTTTGCATTACAAAGCTGGATTTATGGTCTATGTGGCATAGAGCACTGTCTTTATGGAAACAGCGCATGTAAGGAAACAGCAACTGGCTCAGTGACAGCACACCTGAAGGTTAACCAAACAAAAGCCGTGTCTGCCAAACAGCCCTATCAGGGTCATTAACTCTACACCGATGAACACCTCTGCTCTCAGCCATAGAACGCACCTGAAAGTGGCACACGTGTTCAAATATTGAACTTGGTGATAACAGAATGGGAAATGCAACCAATGTGGTGTGTATGGGTCCATTACCCTCTTTTATTACTGCTCATTTTGATTTTCAGCACAAAATTAAGTTGTGCTCAATGGGAATGTTAAAAAAAAAAAAATTTCATGCTCATTCCACATACATTACATAATTTAAAAATGTTAACCTTTTGTTTTAACTTGGACAGACACAGGTTTTGTTTAATTATTCAGAATGTTCATGTAAACAGGTTCATTGATGCATTTATGATGTATCATGCAATCTTCAATAGGATTTTCGCTTCATATCTTCCATAGCAGGAGCTACGACTACCCAAGACACGCCACAATCTCGATAATGATGTTTAACGTGCTTATTACCATGCAAGGACAAACTTTGATCATAAAAAAATAGCAATACATAACACGAATGTTTCTGATGTTTCTGATATTTTGGGACAAAGATCCTCCGAAAATTGCTGATATTTAACTTCTGAAGTCAAATTTATAATGAAAGAAAGGAGCACATTTAGGCAGAACATCCACACCAAACACTTGAAGGTTACTTTGTTTGGGAGTCGCACACAAACGCACACAGGCCGAGGTGTAAAAAGCAGCGGAGCCCTAAGGCTCAGGACAGCATCTGCACCAGAACAGGAACACGGTGGCGAACAAAAACACGGGTCTGTCATCCTTCACGGCCTCCACTCTAACACCGCTCCTACTGGTGCCCATCTTTGGGCACTGCGGCTCATTTAAAGCTCTCTTAATGAAAGCGTAGACTAAGTAAATAAATAATGCAGTTTCAATCAGGCCTTTCAACAGACATCCCTACACAGCATCTTTGCTTAACAGCTTGAGCTCCCAAAATATCTGCTGTTCTTACTATACTGGAGATGAGAATAATACAGCGGAAAAGGATGGACTCGTATTAATTACACACATTCAGCTTTCAGCACAACTCTGGGAAACTGCAGAAATTTTCAGGACAGAGGTCAAGAAATTGGACCTATAAAAAAGCAGTGACTTCAAGTCTCAGGCAGGTGACCGCTATTGAACCTTTTAGGAACATACGCTGGATTATTTGAAATTCTTCTTCTGAGGACATATGGCAAAACAACAAGTAACACAATGCTGCCATTATTGAGTACATGTTATACATGGTAGTACTAAACAAAAGAGGCTTTGTCAGTTGGTGGCTAAAAACAGAAACTACACGGTGGGCTTTCTTGGGGGAACTTGCAAGGCTCTGATGTGTTCAGCCATGGCGGAGTACCAGTGAACAGCACACTGCATGATGTGCATAATGCATAAAGAAGCTGGGCCTCACAAACACAGCTACTCTGAACCTGAAGCTAAGCGATCACCACATGGACCACAAGAGCATTACCGCTCAGGTCTGCACAGAGCACACTTCGGGGGTCCTCTCATCTCCACAGAACTGCTGTCCCGTTTTGCATTTCTAAATAATTGTATTCGCTGGAAGTCCTAAATTATGTAACTCAAAATTGTGAGCACCTTTAAAACAGCAACGGATTAAAACATCAGAACTCACCATTAAAGGATTCAAAAATTGCAGCCAAGCATTTTTCAAGCAGGAGAGAAAAAGCAGTCTTCCTTCAAGGGCCACCAGACAGTTACATGCCATCTTGTATATACAGCAGAACAACGTTACAGTTGGAACTGTGCACACAAGGTATTGCACAATGTCATATTTCCCCCCACTTAGTAGACAAGGGAAGTGATGTTTGGGCTAATATAGGAGGAACCACATCCCAACTGCCCAAAGTCAAGACATTAAAGCTGCCACACATCGTAACACTTAAATGCTGCCTGCAACAACCAATGGGACATCAGAAAATCACAGCCCGATCCACACAAAGGGCCACCTGCAAACTCTGAGAACTCAGCACGTCTCCTGGGAGCCGCTGTAAGCGATGACTTCAAACTACCAGGACATTAAAGTCCTCAGACTGCTGCGCTCATTCACCTCGTCATCATCACCAGAACCGCCACACAACCCCTGTGCATCCTAACGCAACAGCATTGCAATCCAGGCACACGGGTCATCTTGCAGCGCTGGGTTTCTCCGCGCAGACTTTGGAGGGCAACAGATAAGTGCGGGCACTTCCCATTTTCTCTGAGGAACAAAAAGAGTTTCTTTTTGTCAGAATTAAAGTGTATTCTCAGGCAGTTGCCCACCCACACAACATGAGCAAGACTGAACACGCAACCGTACAAAGGCAAACACCATCTCAAGACCAAACCTGAACACAATGTTGAGCAGAAATCCCCTTTTCCGTGGCCATCTTAATATGGAAGAACAACTGAAAGCCTGAATCTGTATAAACACAATTGCTCCATTCTCACTTATTACATACAGCTCCAATTCCTTATTTACTCAGACTCACTCACTTTCCTGTCGGTATAGCTAGGCAATCAAACATTGGCCTAAAAAAATGGCAATAATAAAACAAACAAAACTTGCTCAGTGAACAGAAAGATTTTTGTTTGCCCTTAGTTCTCAAGTACTTGAATGTTTATTTCGGGAGGAACTTTCTCAGATCTATAGTACTGATTTGAAATACAAATAGTCCAGCTAATCAGGGTTTACAGCTTAGGCAGCAAATGCTCACGACTGGATGGACTGCAAATGCACTGTGGGAACACTCGGCCTACAGCCAATCCCATGGCTGATAGAAACCGGAGCAGGCCTTCTGCTTTCTCAGTTCTATATACCCACACAAACAACACGTTGAGGCACGTATTCCTACATTCAGGGATCATGCACATGAGCTGTTTCCAGGAACAGTATCTCTTTAAAAACACAAAACAATTCACCTCTGGACAATACGAGGAACTGTTCTTAGAGCTTGCAATGTTGTTTAAAAAATAAAAAATAAATAATAATAAAAAAACTAAATAGTGTTCAATATTTTCAGCTACCTATTCTTCCTCACAAAAGTCTTCTAGTTCTGTGAGATTCTTGGGCCATCAAGTATGCACTGCTGCTTTGAGCACAGATTTTCCGATTATGTTTAGGGATGAGGGACTGTGAGGGCCATGGCAAAACCTTCAGGTTTTTCCGCTTGAGGTAGTGCATTGTGGATTCTGAGGTGTGTTTACGATCACTGTCTTATTGCAGAGGCCAGCCTCTTCATCTTTAGCTTTTTTTATACATGGTTTGATGTTTGCTTCCAGAATTTATTGGTATTTAATTGAATCCCCTATGAGTAAAATGTTCCCTGTGCCGCTGGCTGCAACACAAACTCATAGCATGATCAATCCATCCCTGGGCTTAAAGACTGGAGTGCTCTACTCATGAAATGCTGCCCCTTTTTTACTCCAAAAATACCTTTTCTTCTCATTACAGCCAAAAAGTTCTAGTTTAACTTCATTAGCCAACAGTAACGTTGTAAACATCTGACGCTGAATTTTGTGGTGAGGATGCAGGAAAGGTTTTCTTCTCACGACACTTGCATAAAGGTCATATTTGAGCTGGTGTCGCTGCACAGTGGAACACTGCACCACCACTGCAGTTTGAAAAAATCTTTCTCTGATTGTCTTTTGCAGTCAAACTGGGCTTTTAGTTTGCCTTTCTAGCAATCTTAAGAAAAGTACTCTGGAAAAAGTTCCTATCAACCAACATTTTTAATTACATTACAAACAAAGGAAACACCTACTTGAAAATGTTTTGCTATCTTCTTACAGCCTTCTCCTGCTTTGTGGGCGTCATTTATTTTAATTTTCTGCGTGCTAAATGGCTGCTTAGAGGAGCCCATGGCTGCTGATTGTTGGGATAAAGTTTGACTAGTCAAACTTTAGAGTAGTTTGACTACTTGAGTTTTGAGTAGCTTCAGTATTTATAAAGCTTTGAAATGTGCATCACCTTCCTTTTCTTAACAATGATTGTGAACAAGCCAAAGCCCTAAATAGCTAATTAAGGTCTGAGACCAGTTCAATTTAGAGTTAAATTCAAACATTTGTTATTTGTCTTTAAGGCCTTTAATGGCCTGGCCCCAGTTTAGCTTGCTGACCTCATACACAAGTTCTTCTGAGCAATGTTTGTTGGCAGTTCTGAGGTCAAAAAACAAATCTGCATTCCAACAATGGAACTCATCTGTCAATCTTTATGCTGTAAGCGAGATCTCTCAGGGTAAAAACATTTATTTACTCAAGCTTTTGGTACCTAGCAGAGGGTCACGAAGGTTTTCTTTCTGAAACTCTTAAATCTGTTATGTCAACTCGTGTGTTGTTTTATGTTGTATTACTGGTTTTATTCTTTGTTCAGCACCTATGTTCAACTCTATAGTTGCTGTTAGGTGCTATAAAAATAAAGGTTGATTTGATTTGGTAAAAGTTATGCAAGAGCTCTGTTTTGTTGGAGCGCCCAAACATTTATATGGCGCTCCTATTCCTTTTACATTCCAAAACTGTACAAAATAAAAATTATACAGTTCCTCCCTGCTTAAAATGTTGACAAGCATGTTTCATCTTTAACTTGTCAGGGATCAATTCATCTTCTACTCTCTTTAATATTCACAGTAAGCAAAATTTTGGCCAGGGGTGCTCAAGTTTCTACATACCAATGTACCTGCATGCCATTAATGAACATACTGTATCTTGCCCCCCCCCCCCCCTTTAGATGAAAAGGGAAAAGCTATATTACATTTTGACAGCCGTCCCTGTGACAAGATAAAAACTGTAAAATAAAGGCTCACAAAAGATATAGTGCCTGAAGTGTATATTTGACCTAAATACAAATATCCCATTTCTCAATATAAGACACCGTGAGGTTGTGGTGCATTAAAATGCATACTGTAATGTCAAACCCATCAGCAGGACTTTATCAAAAGATGTTTGTGTTATGGGTTTGCTTATATGGAATGGCATTAATTTATACAATGTTTATAAATATACACCTATTACTGTACTTGTAAAAATGAACTGCAAATGGCCCTTTAGTGCATGAGAACAGACCTAAAATAGTGTCAAAAATAGCTACAACCATTAAAGGCATACAATTTTATTTATTTATAGTTTCTTTTCTATTTCACCAAATGTAACGGATAAGAAGGCAAAGAGACTAAACAGCACCACTTTGTGGCAGATACTGTTCAACAACAATTAATGCCCCACTCTCAGAATTTGCCCAACATTTGTCCCACAGTATTTGTCATTTTCTCAGGGATAAAAATGATTTGCATAACTGGAAAAAGTAGTTATATATGTGAACAAGTAATTTCTGTTTTCATATGGAGCAAATCTTTGCCAACAATACTATCTGATGATAACCTGTGAGAACTGCGGCGAGTGACTACCGAAATGAAGCCAGATCATACTCTCTTAATTCTACATGAGAAGCACTATAACATCTTCCACTGAACAGGGCTCTCTCCCCTACAATACATGTAAAATAGCATCAAATGTAGAAGCAAAAATGTTGTGCATCAGAGATAACCTTGGCCCTTTAACTTTTCATAACTTGTCCAAAACACATCACACATCCTTTTGCACACTTACACACCCATCCACACTGTAAGCAACATGAAAAACATGTGGTGCAAGCCCAGGTTACCAATATTCCAGATCTCATGTGACAGTTATTGATAAGGTTACACCACAGGATCCTGCATTCACACCACTGTGCTCTGAAGGCATGGACAGTCACTTCGGGCTCCGGCACCATGAGACGCGCTTGCCGTCCTATGAGCACAGCTTCTCCTAAACTGCAACCTCGCTTCTGTGCCACTTGTAATGTGAAAGGTGTTTCACACCAGAGGTGCAACCAAAGCCAAGATGGCGCGTTTGTTCAAAGAAATTGCACTTTTACACACTGTGCAGTGAAAATGAAGATAACGGTCACACTGCAAGGTGCACACAAACGGCTGTTAGTTGTTACTCAAGCACTTGACTCTCATCATTTCTCTGATGTATCAGAAATCCTGTCAGCGTGCCTTAAAGCCGAGCCAAGGTGCCGTACGACTGTCCTGTCAGCAGCCAGAGGAGAAGCAAGTAAAAGTGCAATGTTGAAAGCAGAAAACTGGTAGGGGCAGTGGGTGTGGGTTCACAGCATAAGCTGTTGGTTTGTGGGCCCAAGGCTGTAACTTCCTGTATATAGTTCACACAGCGCGTCACTGGTTGTGAGTCAGACAAAACACGGCACAGCGTTTAACACAAGGACATAAAAAAGCAGCTGAATCTAATAAAGGAAAATAAAGACAAAATAATTTGGGGAAAAAATATTTCTGGGAATTTGCATATATCTACCTACTGTACAAAGGACTAAAAGACCAACTGAGGACGGTAAGAAAAAGGTCACATGGTTCAGGCAGCTGGAGGCTCTGACAGTGAGGTTGAAGGGCCTGGTGGAGATCTAGAGAGGCCTGCTTACACCTGCCTGGACCTGGCCTCTTCATCAGTGAAAGCAAAGCCCTGCAGTACCCACAGCATTTCAAAGTCAGAAATAGCATGAACAAAAACACTCCATCTATAATATATTACCACTAATAATACCACTAACTACCACTAATATTACCCTTCCCCATTTATTATTCTTACGGAAGATTCAGAAATAGTTCTCCCATCAACTCAAATGGAACTGAGTGGCTTACTCAAAAGTAACAAACTTGGCAACAAAACCATACTGCTTAAATAGCAGAAGTTCCTCCTCCTCAGGATTTTCCCACACAACTGAAGTTACAAATGTCTTTTTCACACTTCACAAATGCAGACCTCTGTCAACTCAGCAGTGTACAGAATAGCTGTTACAAAAGTACAAAATCACACATCTTTACGAATACCAGTATTCCTACAACGTGAATACATGTAGACACACAACCCGTCTTTAAAAATAAAAGAAAATTTAGTACGAATCAAATTGAAAACCAGTATGTGCTTTACAGATTTCGCTAACAGTGATGCGATGTGCTCCAACTATAGGCATTTAAATCAAGTACGGGGCGTCAAAACAAATTAAAGATAAAACATCTTCTGCTTCGGAAAACTGTACTGTCTAAACCCTTTCACTTACAGCACTATGTATCAGGTACTGTAGTTATGTATTCAGACAGCTAGTCACAGTAGGCTGTTTGGCAATACCCCCCTCCCCCCCCGCACCCCACAATCGCAGAAACGCAAGATGAAATAAGCCACATCACTTTCTTACCGCTGCAGACGTCCTTCACGCAACACGGCCAGCTTGAACTACTGATCCCATATACATAACGCCACCGTTAAGCACACATCGTAATGACTTTATTCAACTATAGCATATGAATTCAGATTTCTTCCAGTTTTCGATTTCCTTTCTCGGAGATAAAACTACTACGCAATTTTTTAGGGGCACTAAGGATCTGTAAACTTTACCTTCGCAAGGCGACTACTTACAGTGACAAAACGAGCGACGTCTGCGATTTAGAAATTGTACTTTGTTTTAGTCGTACAGAAATACCGCCTATGCTCATAATTTTCGCTTAAGAAAAGATTGTACAGTGAACCTCTCGGTCCCCATACACAGTAAAATGGAACAATCCACAAAATGAATTAGCTCTGCCGGTTGAGATTGACAGGAGTTCGATCTAATCAGTGAGTTTAGTTTTTCAGTGGGAGGAGTCAGTGCGTCCCGTTATATGACGGAGCGACTGTTACTGCACTCCAAGCGGGCTATTCTAGACGGGTAGAGAGACAGCCTGACCAAAGCATCTGTACACGCACCTATCTTTTTCCTCCCAAGGAATACCGATGTTTGGTTAACACACACTCGCGGTCACACAGCAGCAGTGTTCTCGCTGTCTCACACATAATTCTAGATTTGGTAGACTATGTAAGTCAAGTTGAGGTTTTCATGAGCATTTGCTTACTTTGGAAGCATTAGGGAACTTGTATAATTATAGAATAAATCAACAAGATAAGATCGCTGATTACTTTATTAACAGTCACTTTACCAGATAATTCTGTAGGCTCAGAATATGTCAGAAGGATATGTCTGATTCTTCAGACATTTAGGCGATACTCCCATCAGTTCCCGTAATAGAAAATAAAAGTACGGACTTAAAAACCCTTTCACCAGATGACGTCGTTTCTCGAAACGGATTTACATAATAATAGTGTAAGTATGAATGACAACAGTGTCTGTTGTAGCGCCCTTTGATCGCAGTACTTATGATGTATTTCTCGGCGTTACAGAAAGCAATACTGATCGATGTGTAACAATGTGAATAAACAACTGTAAAATAAGCACGTTTTATAACATTTTTATGCTTTTGAAATGTTTGTATTATGAACAGTTGCTTACTACACCCACTTTTGTTAAAATGTGTAATAATTAATGAATGGTGAAATTAAATCTGCCCATCCTTCTCACGTAGGACTGTCCTTTGCTTTTATGCTTCTGACAAACCTCGAAAATTTGGCTTCTTAAGGGCTATGAAGGCTGCTGTCCTATAGCTGAATTCGGATAACTGTGTCTCTGATTTTGTAGCAATAAAAAATTTTTTTAACTCCACTGTTTGTACCACAGTGATTGCTGTGCTTGCTGTATAGTCAGGCCTTTGTTTACTTGCTGATTGCTTGCTAAACAAGATAAACAGGATGAAGGGAAAGGAAGAATACTGTCCACTGAAGAACAAACAGCCACAGACTGCTCTGCATTTAAAACCAATGCATGTTAACACGCAAGACACGACAGTTTTAGGCAAAGCAATTTCACAACTGAGTTTCATGCAAATATATGCTTCTCTTTTGCTAGAATGACAGTCACAGTAACATTATCCAGTGATCTGACAATTGGGGCCTGTGTTTTTTTGGGCTATTGTATCAGACAATATAACGATTCTATAATGTCCATTCAGAATTTGCTCAATTCCTCTGAAAAAGGAAACAGGATTTTAGAGACCAGGCATACAGTATTTAGTTTTAGACAGTTTCACTGTATTGAACTGTGACAGTTTTCACTGTGTTAAGGTCAATGTCACCATGATTCAAAAAGGGAGAACAGACAGATTTCAAGTACCTGACATACATATGATCAAGGCTTAATTTTTTTTTATATCAATTCAATCAATCCATGATAACCTATCATTAGTACCCATAAAACTCAGTTTATGACTAATAAAAAAATATAACACATTGTGCTGGGACCTTAAATGATGTCACATTAACTGAAATCTTAAAATCAATGGGTAATCTCACTTGCCTTAAATTACAACCAAGGTAATACAATCATTGCACTCAAGTGAAAAACAAATGGATTTTACAATATTTAATTTAAAGGCTAGCGGTAGGACTTGAACCTACAACATTCAGACTGTAAGGCCAATATTTCAGATGTTGTCCTACAGTTCAAATATTGCAGTAAAATGTCAATAATATAATGTTAATCAACTGTTCTGCTTTCATTTTGCTGTTACCCCAGAAGTATTTTTTTCCCCATGTTAATACTTTTAGAATCATGATTTAAACATTATTCCAAATGAGATATTCCAAGTACAACGTCATGTTGCATTATATAGTTGCATTATATATCTGTAATAAATGTTCCATATTTCTTAACCTATTTTTAGCATTTTTCTTGCATTATCTGATCCTATAAGTCTCAGTCTAATGACGAAGTTTTATGCTCAGAAATATTTAGGCAAGTATACGATTATTCGGACTAGTAAAATCTTTGAGCCACTAGTCCTTACCACTAGTGCTTTGAAAAATGAATCGTGCACACTGGGTTTGCATGTTCTCTCTGTGCTTTGTGGGGTTTCTCCGGGTTCTCCGGTTTCCTCCCACAGTCCAAGGAAATGTACGTTTGGGGAATTTGGAGACACCAATCAACCTTAGTGTGTGTGCTCTGTGGTGGGTTGGCGTCCCCTGCCCTGCGCCCAAGTGCCTCCTGGGATGGGCTCCAGGTTCCTGTGACCCTGCATTGGACAAGCGGTATAGAGAATGGATGATCTACACTATTTGTTGTAATTAACTTCTGACTTTGCCCACAGTTCCATATCTGCCAAGTTACAATTTGCTGAATGCTGTATTTAAAAAAATTAATTTTTGCTTTGAAGCAACTTTTGCCCGTTATTGTCACATTGAACCACATCAGATGTTTTAAATTTTGATATACAATACTTGCATTATAGTCCTTTTTCTCAACTAAGTGCATGTCTGAAGACAAAAAAAAAATATATATGATTTACAAGGCATTAAAAAATAGAAAAAAATATCATGTAAAAAAATAATCATGTTTTCACTGGGAAATACATAAAATATGAAGCTATTTCCTTAAACCAAACTATACTTAAGGTACCAAACATTTATTACTATAAACAAAAATGCTGTTGTAATATATAAATGATATATACACAGAGTCTACATATTCTACCTTAGTTGTGTGCTTCTACTAGAAGTGGGCATCGTCCACAAGTAATGAAACAAACTGACATCAGGAGTCTGTCCTGCAGATGCAGTTCCTGCGAAACATGCTGTAAATATGTATGACCAAAAGTGGTGGACAGACAACATTCACGCAGAATCAGAGGAAGAATGACATGTACCAGCAACATTAATGCATGTCTGCTACCTTAACATGGGGAAAGAATAATTTCACATAGGGCTCGTACTGATTAAAATTTTGTTCGATTAATCAAAAAAAAAAAAAAAAAATTTAAAATCGATTAATCAATTAATTTCGATTAATTATTACATATAGATCCAACTACTTTTAGCTGATCTGCTTGCATTGCAACTCTGCATTAGTC
>JABJVR010004621.1:0-14503 GCA_025773905.1 Chitala chitala
ATTTTGTAATTTGAAACTTATTTTTTTTCCTTTAAACTCTGTCTGCTTCCAAACATTTTCGACTCTGATTTTGACTCAGTAGAGTGGCTCCAATGTGGAGCTGTATGTTGCAATGCTATTTCCAGTAAATGGCATCCATTTACTAATGATCAATAGAGTGTGAAAGAAAACAGTTCTCTGGTCTGGTTCAGAGAATAACTATGTTATTTTGTGTATGTGTGTTCTCATATAGTCTTATTTCTTGCCTGTCCTCTGGAAATACCATTCCATTGAAGTGGTGTCTCTAAACTGTCCCTAGTGTGTGAACGCCCTCAAAGATGGCACTTGTTCACTATGCTCTGTCTTGGTGTGTCCACTGCAGACTGTTATTAATTTGTGGAAACTGACAATTGTTATATGGGTGTCATGTGCTAAACATTTTTTTACTTAGTAAATGCTTTTGATGAATATGCAAAATGTATGAATGCAGTAAAGTGTACCTTTGTGCTGTGTGTAATGTACGTGCGTATATGCAGCTCACTGCTATCATCAGTGAAAATGCTGCTGCCCAATTATTACATCAGTTGTTGGCATGGGCCATATCATATGGTTTAAATGATTCTGCATCATTAAGATACTAGCAGATTAGTTCATGAGGATCAAAAAATTAGCTCCTTTCGGATATCTCAATTATCTTATCACTCTCTTTAATCTAAGCCTGACTTCATGCACATTTATCCTTCTACTCAGAATCCAGGGACGGGTATGTAATCACGGTACATTCTCCATACTGTGTCAAAGAAATGAGTTTTAAATATCATTATTGTGGTCCCCTTTCAGTGAAGTCTTGGACTTCTGTCTGATATTGCTAAGGCTTGGACTGCAGATTTTACCCTAATTATATTTTAGTTTATAAAGAGTGCAAACATTTTGATGATCCATCCATTCACCCATCCACCTGCTTATCCTTTGCAGGGTCATGGGTGGCTTGGAACATATCCCAGGCAGTCTAGGGCACAAGAAAACATCCCACTGCAGGGCACACACACACACACACACACACACACACACACACACACACACACAAAAACAAAACAACATTTTTTTAATTTCCCAATTCACCTGATCCGCATGTTTTTAAACTGTAGAAGAAAGATAACTCATTTAGTATTCAGTTAGTGGTAACACTAATGGGTGACAGTTCAGCAAACAATGCTGGGAAATGTAGTAAAACCAGGTCAATTTTTGCCTCAGTGTATAGTGACACAGTGGCCGTTGAGGTGGCATTCTCCAAGGTGGAGTAATTAGCATTTCCATGCCTTCTCTCCAGGCCTGGTTTAGAGCCAGGCCTCTGATTACAGCTCTCTCATAGCCAGGGCAGTAATTGGCTACAGGCGTAACTGAATGGGATTCCTCCTTGGCTAACGTGCTAACTGAAATACTAACAACCAGTCATGGTGTCTGGGCATTTATCACTTTGGCGGACAATGCTACTAATTTATGGATGTCTGAATGAATGGTGCTCGTGGTACTTTTTAAAATGAAGTAATAAAAAGAAATGTAGAAAGCAAGTAAAAAGGAAAATATGCATGTGATATGACCCATTACTGAAGTAGCCAGTGGTGGCATGACTACTAAGGACATGGACTCTAAACATGTTGGTTTCTGGTGGAAGCATAGTAGGAATGATTAAGTGAGGTTCTTAATTAGAATCATTCTAATTACTGTAAGTATCTAGTAGAAAGGCCATAAAATTCTGTCATTTGTAAAGCTGTCAAAAAATGCTGCTTTGATGTGTCTTATGTTGAGAAATTGATATTTAGCATGTACGGTGTCATATGCATACATTTCTGTGCCTGAAATAATAATAATAATAATAATATATATATATATATATATACACACACTTACACACTCACTTACAGGTGCCATTGTAACAAGATAATCAATGTTATTCACTTCACTTGGCTGTAGTCATAATGTTTTATATATATGTAGTTATATATCGAACCATGTAAGTAGGTTCGATATATTAGATAGCAAGTGAACATTCTGTCCCTGAAGTTGATGTGTTGGAAGGAAAAAAATGGGCAAACATAAGGATCCCAACTACTTTGACAAGGGCCAAATTGCTCTGGCAAAATGAATGGGTCAGAGCAGAAATGCAGCTCTTGTGGAATGTTCCTGGTGTGCAGTGGTCAGGAGCTATCAAAAGTAGTCCATGGAAGGAAGACTGGTGAATGAGTGACGAGTCAGGTTGCCCATGCTTACCTGTGTCCATTGCTAGAAGCGCCTACAATGATCACAGGAGCATCAGAGCTGGACCACGGATCAATAAAAGAAGTCAGCTAGATCTAATGAATCATGTTTTCTTTCACATCATGTGGATGGCTGGAAGTGTGTGCATCAGGAAGAGATGGGACCAGGATGCACTATGGGAAGAAGGCAGCATGATGTTCTGCTGGGAAACCTTGGGTCTTGCAATTCATGTGAATGTTACATTAACGTGTACCACCTACCTAAACATTGTTCCTGACCAAGTACAACGCTTCATGGAAACGGTATTCCCTGATGTCAGTGGCCTCTTTCAACATGATTATGTACCCTGCTACACTGCAAACATCATTCAAGAATGGTTTGAGGAACACAACGATAAGTTTGAAATTTTGACTTTTTCAGTTTCTGGTCCATACGCAAACCAGTTTGGTTTATTTACTGACAAACAAGGAAACACAGTTAGCCAGGCAGTCAGACAAACAGAAAGTCCAGCTGTATCCAAACAAGGAAACATAGTTAGCCAGGCAGTCAGACAGACACAAAGTCCAGCTGTATCTAAACAAGGAAACACAGTTAGCCAGGCAGTCAAACAGACACAAAGTCCAGCTGTATCCAAACAAGGAAACACAGTTAGCCAGGCAGTCAGACAGACACAAAGTCCAGCTGTATCCAAACAACAAGCCAAACATCTACCCAGTGCCTCCTACTACTGTGATAAATAAACTCTTTGCACAGCAAGTATGTCTGGGTTTATTTGTAGGATGAGCCACAGATTTGTAGGATGAGCCACAGATTTGTAGTATACTTTGACTATACCTGGCTCCATTCCTTCCAGGGCTGTCTGCAGAAAATAAATAAATAAATAAATATATAAAAAGTTCTGTGATGGAGCATCTAGCCTCAGGTTTAAGTGATAAAAGTAGAACTGCTGGGCCGTAAAACTACTTTTCTGAGTTTATAATCATGCCCATTAATCACAGTGGCACCCAGAGCCCTCCTATTGGCTGGAATGAGTGGGTTATGCCTGGTGACTGAACTTCACTTTTGGCATTAGCTGTGGTCTTACATGCAACTAAATCTCCTTTTTATGTACATACCTAATTATCTAAAGTAGGCTACTAAAAGGTACAACTGAGAAAAGTAGCAGTGTGTACTACATAACAGCACGCATTATAGCACATCCAGAATGCACACTTAGTTACACAATAACTGAAGAAAAAAACCCAGTTGTGAGATTTTTTGTTATAAATAAGATGTGTTTGAAATATGTACCCAGTCA
The DNA here is from genome assembly GCA_025773905.1 of Chitala chitala. Taxonomy (NCBI): domain Eukaryota; kingdom Metazoa; phylum Chordata; class Actinopteri; order Osteoglossiformes; family Notopteridae; genus Chitala; species Chitala chitala. The sequence goes on from JABJVR010004621.1 coordinate 3,536, forward strand.
TTGTCCGAATGTCAACAGTTTTGTTCACCTATGATATACAGTCTGAAGAGTATATTTAAACACCCACCCCCCACACACACACACATATCCAGTCTCACTTCCAGACCAGCACAGCACAACATATGTCACAGATACTCTGAGATGGAACAGAGAAAGCTCTGCAGAATTCTCACACATTTTCAACGTAAAGTGACCAATGAATTATAAGTAAGACCAGTCACTAAGAACAGACTTTACTCTGTACTGTAGTGTATATACCTGGTTATACCTGTACCTTTCTGTCCTTCTGTATAGAAGTAAAGTTCAGCAACACATATAAATAGGTGAAAGTTTGTAAGTCTCCCTTTAGACCATGCAAATGGGAAATCTGTTTGAGAAATGTTTACCAAAAAAAGTATCATTAACAAGCTGAATATGTAGACTACAAAGTGATGGACTGAACAGAACATATTAAACAAGAGGGAGTGTGTGTCTGTATTGGTGTCTTCATGATTCCATGTAAACAGATTTGAGTAACATGTCTTAAATGCCATACCCTGCTGCTCAGTACTTTTAATTAAATGGAGTGAGTAAGAAATCACTGGAGTTTATGTTATAGAATAAGCCAGCTGTCATGTTTCTAGAGCAATATTTTAAAAGATGTGTTTCATTTTTGCTGCCAAAACACCGAAAGTTATAAAAGCACAGGTTGCAGAAGTGGAGTCATTTACTTCAAAAAACACAACGTAGATGAATGTGACACATCCATAATTCCAAGGTACATGTGCACTTTACTAAATAACTCTCAGCAGTTACAGTAATCCTCCATTGTGTAATTTTATTACTACTGCTAGAATGTGATATTCAGTGGTGAATGTTTTGTTACTTCAATGCATTTTAGAGGATGTTTCAGAAGTAGATATTTAATAGATATTGCACAGAAAGTATTAGCTAGAACACGTTAGCTGTTATTCATGCAGCCATAATGAATAACAAAGTATTTCTTCCCTTCCATGACTGGTGCCAAACAAACAGAGTTAGCATGGCGTTAATGCTGCTGAAAACCTTCACAGCTTTATCCAATTCTAGTGCACTTTTGCGTTCTCTCACAGCTCTCTGTCTCTGTTGGCTTCAAAAGCCTAGAAAATCCACCCTCATCTGTCTGTTCCCAGAGCATTTGGGCCAAGACTTACAGAGTTTGGATGGAGCCTCCTTGCTTGGCGGTCGCCTTGAGTAAAGAGTTCCAGGAAGCAGATGGAGAAACTTATATGAGAGGGAAAGCACTAATTGGGCATGACCAAAAATAAAAAGCAAATTTAGCATGGAAAAAATGACTTGTGTTCTGTTTTTCAGGACTGTCCCTCTTGTCATAAATGTTTCAAGTGCTCCTCCCCAGAAAGGTAGCCAGTTTGACAACTGCTACAGTTCCTAGTCAAACTTGCCACCATCATTTGTTCAGCTCCACATTTGGTCAGCTTGCATGATTACCACGCCTGGAGTCTGTGTGTTAGCAATACCCTTAATGCCTGTTGACAGATGACAATTACACTGCAATCCAAAATCCTGCCTGCCAGAGACACAGCGCAATTTGTCTCTCTGTACACCTGCAGATGGTACATAAATGCACTATTTCATCTGCTATGCACACATACACACTGTATCACTGTATATTTGTTCTCTCAGAAGTGCAGAATTTCAACTGGATTGCAAGTGTGAGTCTATTTAGGACTTAATCCAAAAGTACAACAGCAAGACAATGCATCATTGCTGGATGCTTGAACTTTCAAGCTTAATTTTTTAGGTCAAACGTCTTTCATTAGTATATTATATGAGTGCTGGCTACACAATCTTGCTACACTAAGTAGCACTGTTTACCTAATGTATTCCTCATACTGGGATGAGCAAAGGCTCATCACCAGTTTTAGGGCTATAGACTTAAGCCTGTCCCTTGGCATTGCACTCTATTCTATGTGTAGCTTCATCTACATCACCAATAAAGACTCAGTGCACAGTGGTATAGATGCTGTTCATGACACAGACAGCCATCACCTAGAAATGTAAGCCTTGACAAATGACTTTCCAAACCTGTGAGACTCTGTGAAACACAAGGTTCTGTCTGATACCATTTCATCCCCTACTTTACATCTGTTGTTGGAACATACCCACTTTTAAGCTTCCTGTCAGCTGCTTGTGGTATATTTAACACACGGTATGTTGACACTGGTTGCTCTCCTTGTGGTTTTGAGGTGAGGCACGTTTTCTGACACATTTTTAAATAAATAGACTCACCCATTCTTCATCATATTGCCGTTTACATGCATATTTTATATTTGCATATTCGGAAGAAATACCTTCTAAACTAAGCATGTTGAGTCACCCTGTCAATTCCAATGCATTATTTATGAAATCAGGTATGAAGATTATTCCACTCCCACGTAACTGGGATTCCAAAGGGGGAAAATTAATAATTCACTGTGATTACCTCTGGTTCCCATCGAAATCTTAAAGAAACGCAATGAGTCTCAGGTTCTGTCATGCTGCATGAGGAAACAAAGAGCTGCTGTTTTCTGTTGAAAGAACAAGTACCACATTTCTAATTCTTCATTTGTAAATTAGTAATGCTACTTCTTTCACAAAGCCAGCCCAATTTTTTATTTTTTATTATTATTTTCTCAGTTAGTGTTTCTCATGTTTTTCCTGTTTTTCCTGAATTTACACACCAAAAGCTATGGGTTGTCAGTGCTAATGAGTTAAAATTAAGCACATAAATGGTATATGCATTTGCTAATTTGGCAAAAGCTACTGAGCACAGGAATTATTTTGTGCGATTAATTTACGTTTGACATATTAAATGTTTAAGTGCAATGGGTATAAGCTATAGCTCTGTCCTGTATAACATTTTTTTTTCAACACAAATTAATAACCAGGCAGAATAATTATATAAACACATATAAGTAAACACACTTATGTAAAATTATACGATAAATATATAATTAAACATTGCAGCCAAACTTTCATTCTTAATTTTAACAGTCGTTCAAGCTTTCACAACCGGCAAGTCCTTTCCTATGTACATTCAGCTGCATTCATCTTTTTCCTCTGCCACTTTTAAAAGTATTTTTCTTTTTCTCTCTATCTGTTTAAATTAGGGGACACTTAGATTTTATCTCACTGAAGGCATCACTGGTCTTCTTTGAAGTCTCAAGGTTTATAAAATTCAAGACTCATTTCTGCATTTTTTATCAACCCTTGTTAACCCATTAAACTGATCACATGCTATGGTACATAACATCAACAAAGAGAAAAATCTATCTTCCTGTGTGCAAAAGTGTGAAATGTGCTACAGACTTTGTTTCATGCTCAGCTAGCAGGTGTTATTAGTGATGATGACAGTGTAAATACATGTAATTTTAGTAATTAAAAGAAGATGGAAAAAATAGCCATATTGACAGCAAACAGGATATCACTGCTGTCACCCTTAAAACTCCCATGCTGGGGATTAGAAAAGAGACAACGACATAATGGGATAACAGCGCCCCCACAGGAGAGCAATGAAAATGCGGTGAGCGAAAAGTGAGCAGCGTGATTGTGGAGGAAAAAGACAGCTCTCCGATGTATATTATTCCTCTAGAAACAGCATGTGGTCTTTGTAAATACAAATTCACAATGCACAGGTGTGAAGGGGGGATTAAATCTGAAAGGATGAAACCAATGAACCCAGTCTCCTGCTTTAGGACAAAAAATGGTACAGGACACAGGTGAATTCTTAGAAATGGTGTTGAGTAACACCTGAGCACAAAGTACGCATGGTTAAACTTACCTGCCTTTAATGACTTCAGTAGTAATCAATGCTTTCTACAATAGATAAATGAAAGCAAATCACCTTCACCCCTTGCAAATTGATGAACATATGTAACTACCTAATACATTATCAACAGTTGTGCAATGCAACAGAAGCACACACAGTAATTGCGATCCCCAATTCAAAAAGTCACCATGAATTAATGGAAACCTGTGATCCGCCATTAAAAAAGCTGCAAAAAATAGTTTATGTCTTCAATTGTGCAGTTATATACCATAAAGCATGATTGAGCCGGACCACAGCAGCAGCCTGACTTTTAAACACAAGTGCACAGTGAAGAAGCAGTAATGGTTGACTGAGTTGAGATCTAATTTTACACACAAGGATTGTTTCTTTCTTATTTCCTGTGCTCCTCAGTTTTTTTTTTTTTATATATATATAGCTAAGTCCCTCCGCTGTTAAATGCTGTTCACCTCAGGGATTATGTCCAGAATTCCCTGACAAGGAACACACAGATTTATTTGTGTTTCTGATGCTTTTTTAAACCTAAAAGAGAGCGGTCATCAGAAAATGCCCCCCCCGCTCTCCTCAGTTCTTCAGTGTCTCGTATCACTGGCAGAATGAAAGCAGTTTTTTCAATTTGCAGCACGTTCACAGACCCCCCTTCACTGCCCTCTGACACACTAACACACACACACACACAAACACACACACACACACACACACACACACACACACACACACACACCTGTCTGAGCTAACCACGTTGCCCCACATTATTAGACGCTGGTGAGCGCAGAAGTGAGTCCCACCATCTATCCCAGCCTCGTTACGATCAACAGGAGCTCAGCGAGCTAAGTTTACTGTCCGCCGAGGAGGTCAGGACTGCCTGCAGAGCCACAAGGGGCTGTTGGAGCAGGAAGATGATTTTTGAAAAGCCGTCAGTACTGCGGTGTCACCAGATCGCAGTTGGAAACAGGAACATGCCCTTTACTTACTTAAACTCACACACAAGGAATTTGTATCATATTACCTCATGCATAAACGCAGATGTGACACTCACTATAAAAAAAAGCACAGACCAATTGCAAAACCATGCATGGGACAGTACAACACACGCATTTTTTGTCAGAAGTAGAGGCACACACACAAGTCACATTGTTAGAGTCACCGATGTCTCAGATGAGACTGTGCCTCTTAGGGCAGAGTGACTGGGAGGAAGCTGTGTGTAAACAGCACACTGAGCCCCAGGCTGGGCACACTCGCACAGGGCTCTAAATGTCTGCAGCAGTCCTACTCTTGAGCCAGAACATGCATCTTTCCTTGTGTCACTGGGGGTTGGGGGGGTTCAACTCATGTGTCACCATCAGTGAGACCTCCCGTGTAAGTCTGTGCCGTCTCAGGACCGCATCCTTGCCTGCATAGTTAACCTGTCACGAGTTTAACCCCCCCCCCCCACACACACACACACACACAATTAACATGAAGCAGAAGAAACATGACCTTTCATTTCTTCACTCTCCACAATAATCACCTCAACACCTAAACTTATCAAAACCAGTCTCTGAAACACGCAGAAAAACAAGAGAAAGAAGAAAAACCGCTAAAAACCAATTTAAAATCTTGCTTCTTTACCTGATTATCCCGAGACTTTTGGTTCAGTGATGTCCAAACGGGACCAGCGGTCCTCAGGTAGAATGCAGAGAAGGAGAGGAAGAGGCGTGCAGCTCAGGGAGACTGTGGCTGCACGGGCGAAATGTTCACACAGACGGATCAACTCCCAGCACTCGCACCGCCACCTCACGAATCAGAGGCCCAGCGAGCTAGCTTGGCAGGAGGTGGGAAGACGGGGGGGGGGCTGAAGGGGACCGGGAGGGGGTTCCATGTTAAAGAAGAGCAGAACAGCGGCAGAGTCGCGCTCACGCTCCTGCGCCTGGTGTTCGTCTGCAGCCTTGCTATTTCTTTTTTCCCCTCTCTCTCCTCCCCTCACTCTTACCCCCCCCCCCTCTCTCTCTCTCTCTCTCTCTCTCTCTCTCTCTCTCCTCTCCTCTCCTGGTGCATCAGATTCGAGCTCAGGCTGTGTATAATCAATCCTGCCTGATGAAAGCTAATAAAGCTTGCACCAAGCAGCCAATCACTGCTATGACTCCACAGCCAACACCTCAGGCTTTTTGGCAAAACTGATACAAATAGGGAGAGTTTTGCCAGTGGACAGACTTGAGCCCTTCCTTAACACCGCGTACTTTTGCTGCATACCAATGTTGCCACTTAACAACAGCACGCCAAAACTGTGTGAAGGGAAGACATGAGTGTGGCTGGGTGTGTGATGTTTGAGAACAGTGCCTGTGAAAAAAAATGCACTGTTAAAATGTGGAATGTTTAAATTCTCCTTCTTTTCACTGCCCTTGTTCACCTCCTGGAACGATGAGAGGCAATGCGGTGTAATGGTCAAGGACATCAGTAAAGTTCCTTCTGCTGTCATAGCCCTGGGCGGTGAACCATCAAGGGAAATGGAGACAACTGTGCTTGCAAAGTGAAACATTTTCAGTCTGGATTGTAAGTCTGCTTGAGGTGCTAACCCCTGTCTTCAAGCCTGGTTGGCAATCCCCATCTGGTTCCTGAAGATGGAGAAGGATGGAGCTTGGCTATACCTTGCTGGACACTGATCCTTTAAATATGCATGGCATATTTGATGATTGACTTTGCTAAAAATTGAACGAACTCAGAAATTGTGCTGTTTTGAAACAGCAAAAGGAACTGTTACATAGTAATATGTATTTAACTGTATGCAACTTTTATTTATATGCTATTCCTTAACTTAAGTAACTGGACAAGGAAACCCAGCAACCCATATTCAATAAAGGGGTATATTGTTATATTTGAACAATTAACCTAAAATCAAAATTTCCAGCACTGACACTCATTTCTCCTTTTTTTCTTTTACTCGATATGTACGTTTAAGGAGGAAATTTTGCCATGAACAGGAAAATGAATAAAAGTGCTACACCAAATATACAACTGAAACAATGGCAGGAGAAGTGACTAGAGATGGCTTTTGTGAGCCATGCATTTAGCACTAATCAGTAACAAATGGGACCTTTCAGCAACGCCTCAAAAATGCTGTTATTGGTAGAGCAGTCAAGACGCTCCTGGTGTAAACGCTAAAGCGGTGCTGCTCAAGTCGTTCTGCCTCAGGGATCATTTATGTGGTGGCACTCGCTACTGAACATTGCGTGAGCCTCCCTGGAAATCATTTGCTCTTTTCCATATGATCAAAGGCTGCTTTGAGGGCCAGAAGCAGTCCGAGGAGGAGAATTGACATGCAAGAGAGAAGTCTCGCCCACGCGACACTTGTTTAGCACCGCTCAAGATTTAGTGTAAACACAGCAGACGAAGAATTGGAAATGCAAACGATTCGTTTTTTTCTGATATATTCAGAGGCATTCACATATTCATGAGCAATGGTTGGCTACAACATGGCTGTTAAATTCGCTGCATAATAATGCATGTATTCAAGAAAAACATCTAGCAGTTTGAGGTTTTAAGTGGAGACATGGAAGCTGTGTCAAGAGAATTCTACAAACAATATTTCACACACACTTTTGCTGCTTTTCCATTGACACAGTTACATTGACTTATCAAGGTTTCATTTTTGGATCCTTATTCGGAGAGGATATTCTGGTATAGGTGGAATAAAAGACATGGTGGTTTTACATAACTTTTTGACTTTTTGTTAGTTATTTTCTTTAAGGGTCAGTCAGTCTTGTGGCGGTGGCAGCAGCCTGAGCTGGTCACACCTGATATTCGTTTTACGCCCAATGCTCTCCAGTCACTCGTGGATATATTTAAGACAGATCACTGTCCCTCTCCAAAAACTGTGTAAAAGGTGTCTCTGTTAAACTAACGCATAAACCCAGACTCAATTTTTAAAATCCATCAACATCCTTGAATGTTGCCAAATGAACACTTTATGAAGGAAGTAAAAAAAATCATAAAAAAAACCCATTTTGCAAAACATCGAAAAATGAACAAAACAAATCAATTGTGAGGAAGAGCTTCATGCAAAATCAAGTCATGGTACCAAAACTATTTTGCAACTTAATAAAAGAGCCCAGATTTTTCAACATAAATGTTTTGAGGCTTTTTATAAGTGCTGTAATTCAGATAATAACAGTTCCTAGAAACATGTTTTTATCTGACATTATTCAAAACTTTGTGTCCTTCAGGTATATTTCATTTCAATGGTCAATGCTACACTGACAGTATGTATATATATATATATATATATATATATATATTTATTTATTTATTTATTTATGTTGCACAGGTGCAATTCTTGATAGGAATGACCTATACCTTTTCCAGCAAATAGCATAATTAAACTACATGTCTTACTTTATTTTGAAAAATAACTTATGGAACCAGACAACAACTGGTTTATTCCACAAACAGGTGTTCTAGGGGTTTGATTTTTTAACATTCTTAATTTTCGTGGTGTAAACTCTGATATGCCAGGACCCTCCCATTGCTCCAAAAACATTGCATTACTACTTAAAAAATCCTGTATTTCCAATTAAAAAACAAATTCTCCTCTTTCATTGAATGCTTACCATTTTATACATTCATCTAGTGTACTAAGCAAAAACCAATCCAAGTACAATTTTTGTTCATTGTGTATTTCTGGTATATGTAACTACTACAGTTACACCTATAGATGTGTAAGTTTCAATTTCAATTGATTTTTCACAGTATCCATGACAACGCAGTCAACCTAAAGAATTTGAGAAGAACGTGATGCGATATCAAATTACAGCTGTATATCTATTTCATAAAATAGAAAGGTCAAGATAGACAACAATAGGTGAGAGGAACCAAAAACTTCTCAGTAAAGAGAAAAACACCTAACTAGGTCTAAGGTTAACTGACTACCCAGGCCCCCTGGCCATGCTAAGAATACTCATATGCAAATCAAATAAAAGATTAGGAATATGTGAAGCACAAAGTTTTTCTATGTGCCAGTTCTCCAAGTTTATGTCTGTATTCCATCAACAAGTACTACAGAGAGATATATAATGTCACACTAATAGAGCATCCAGCTCAGCTGGTGCCCGTCGGGACATGAGGGGAGAAAAATAGTACAGGTGGGTTAGAACACCTGTCAAAAATTTGCTAGAAAATGCAAATTCATGCACAGTAGGATTTCACTACATGGTATTGATAGGCTAGGATAAAGAAAAAGGTCTTTAGGCAAACACTAAATATTGATACTGACTAGGTGTGTCGTATATAAACTAACAGAATGCTCCAGTATCTAGGTACCCTTTCACAAAACACTTTACTGGTACACATATTTATTTATATTTGCAAAAATATAGATCTTTATTTTACAGTCTAAATGAAGAGTTTAGACTATATAAGATACACAGTAATTGGCGTCTTAGGTAAGCAAGTGCTGGACTTTTAAGTCCCTTGTATGTAGGTAATAAAGCTTTGAAGTTAGCACTGTAGTTCACAGAAAGCCGAAGAGGCAAACTAAATATAAAAGTTGTCTGGTCTTACTTTTTGCTCTAATTAACAAGTCCCTCTCATGTTTTGAAAATACTGTAGGGTTTTTTTCAGTAATTTAAACTGCCCTATAGAAAAGCTCTTACTAGTGTTTCTGTGTATTTAAAAGTGAGAAGAAGCCATACTTTAGCAATGTTCCTTAGTTGTAGAACATATTCCTTTGAAATTGCATCAATGTGAAATCCAAATGTGGGATTTATATCTAAAATGACACCTTGATTGCATGCTGAGTTTATGAAGGGACCATTTAAGCCCTTATCTCGAAGTGTTGAAATAATAGCAGTCATGTCTGTGTTATTACCTCCAACAACAGAACCTTACAGAATCTCATTTTAGTCAGAGCTGAGTGACAGAATGTTTTCATTCATCTCAGCATTCACTTAAATATGACAATTAACATTACAATCAATCACTTATCTTTTAGCATAAATAAATAGGACACTAAAGTCTCATCAACATATGGAATGACAGGTAATTATGCATATAATTAGCATATACAGTGAAAACATGGGCTCAAGCATACTCCAGAAGTGCTGACATAAACAAATCAATACCATCATTAGATAATTGAACATAATAATAAAAATTATGTAACAGTTAAACCACAGTTTGACAGAGGCCAACTTCAGATTATCCTTATTTCAATTGCCAGAATGGTAACTTTTGTACGAGTCAGTTGAAATGAAAAACGTATGTGTACCATCTAGACTTATGATTTATTCAAGTTTGTTAAAGTCTGTTAATTGTGTTGCTAAAACATTTCCATGAAATTATGAGTACCTATATTGCTGTCCCTGAAGCCCAAGCATTGGCCCTCCAACGGCCCTCAGATGAGATACCAGGGGGCCCTCAAACAGTATGACTGGACAGGGCACAGAATTCGGTGCTGCATCCCTGTGCCGATGTCTATTCAGCTTAATTCAATAAATTACCTGCTGACTTAAAAAGGTATAAAAAATTATGTGTTGTTTTCAGTAAAGTTCCGATAAGAAAACCAGGTCTATATATAATTTATATTGGAGTAAACTTGTAAATTATTAACTCCATACATTTTCAGGACACACTCCTTTCAAAGAGTTTAACCATAAATGGTGTCAAGTGTTTCTGACTACATGGTATTTAATTAGGATATGTCACCAACGTCTGAATAACCACTGTAGTATATGGATCCTTAACTCCATTAACATTCCTACTATAAATGAAGATCACATTGCATATCACATTCATAAATTACAGTGAATCACCCCTACTGAGGTACTGTATAATAATGATCTTTTCCTTCACAGCTAGAGAGGGAAGTTATGTCTTCAAAGTGATTAAAAAAGTTGCCACAGTAAAATGTGTCCAGTGGACACAATGATACATTATGACTATCAACTGTATGAGTGATATTAATATTAAAGTGTAATATATCACCCTGAATGTATGTCATTCCTTTTATATGCTGGATACAACGCATGGAAGTAAGAAGGAATACAAATATATGTGTCTCTATGTCATGATGTACATTAAATCCACCTTTTACAATTTAGTCCAATTTAATAACTACATCAGAGATACCAAATTCAGCCAAGAATTGATATATGCAGTCTTGGGGGGGGGGGGGGGGGTAATTGTAAAAT
>JABJVR010004622.1:0-14498 GCA_025773905.1 Chitala chitala
GTCACGTTAAGGTGTACCCCCCCCCCCCTCCCGTCCTTCCCCCCCCCCTCCCCCCCCCCCCCCCCCCTTTACCCGTTAAGCCCTGCCCACGTTTGCCTTTCTGCTTTGTGCGGGAGAGAGGACGAGAGGGGGAGAGTTAGTCTGACTGTTGGCTGTGCTGACGAAAAGAGGCCTCGTGTTGTAGTCCCTGTAACACCATTTCTGTGTGTGTGCGCGTGTGTGACTGCGTCACCCTCGCGCTGACTGTTCTCACTGTCAGCTGACTGACTTACTGGTTCAGTCTCTGCATACAGAGCTGACAGCAAAACATTAAGAAAGGTAACAAAACGGATTTTTCATACTCCTTACGTGTTGACGGCGGAACGGTGAGTTTAATCTTTTTATACATTTAAAATTGACTTCTATTTTAAAATTTTTGTTTTGCTATCACTGCTTGTGACCTGATATGAAATTACTTTGTTTTGTAAATTCACTTTGTAGTGTTACATTGTTTTTTATTCTCTAGTCATGGGATTAAAATGTTGAACAAAATATTAAATGCATTATTTGTATGTGTGTTTGAAGGCACTACTATCGGTTACTGTTCTACATATGGGTTGGATGGTTCTAAACCTTCACATTGTTTGGAGACCTTTGTCCCTTGATCAGTATTTGACTGTTTTGTTTTTAGTTTGACTGTTTTGTTGTTAGTTGCAGCATGTAAACTGTTACATGATTTGCCCTGGCATCACACCTACATGTTTTGCTGTTAACTTCTCACATGCCTGTTTGAGTAGTTGTTGGGTATCGGATATGTGAGTGTCTTAAATATTGTAATAATTGCTCTTTGATTCTGTGTTATGCATTCGACCACACAGTAAATGGACTGGTTCAATGTACAACATTTTTGAAGAAGCCCTGCTAACTTAACTCCTGTAGTTCGACTGTCTCATTATACCCATTTTGTGCATTTTTTTCCTTTCCTTTTTGCACAACAAACAGTCTTAATCTTCATTCTGTCATATGTGTGCTCATGAAGATGAACACTGTCATCTACATTAATTTGCACTTTTCATTGTGCATAAGACTTCGATGTTGGCATTGTCCAGTGGAAACTGTTGGTATCATGCAACTGTAGCCAGTTATTCCATTCCATATGACCAATGCATTTGTGGTCTTTTTAATCAACATGGACAATGTTCGGAGCTATCAGCAGCCAGATCTGAAACTGTTGTAAATGTTTTTTTTTTTTTTCCTAGATTGATCTTAGTTTTGAGGCTACTCGCAAACTCAGTAGCTGGCTTTTTGAGCTAAAGGTCTCATTTCTTTTGACTTTAGGCCATGTTATTGCTGAGCTTTGATTACGCACAGATATGCCTTTTATTAAGCACATGTCTGGTCCACAGCAGGAAAAACTATTATTTTGTCAGCCTAGCAGGGTTTAGCTTGGCTCCTTCCATTGTGTTTCATCCAAGAACTGTGCCCCCCCCCTTTACCAATGACTGTAATGTGGAAACTTTTGGTACCTCTTTGGTACCATCAGATGGTTTGATCTGGTAAGGCAGGTATGTTTGGAGATGCATGTGTAGCGGAGTGTGAAATCACTATGGTGAAAGTCCTCTGGTAGTTAGGACAAGAGTATGATTAATCCCCCAAGTGAAGGACTCAACTCGCCAATCGTCTTGTCTGGTAAATCTGTGCAGGCCATGAGGTCAACAGTTTGAGTCTAGGTCGCCCCTGTTACACATGCCTGAGGTTGGAACTGGAGTAGGTTGGTAAATGTCAATTGTTTTATTTTCGGTTAGCATTTTCCAGTTAAAATGGTAATAGCCAGCACCTGGCACGTATGCAGGGTCTTTCTGTTCCACTGGGTTTGGACTGCAAAGCTGAGGCAATGCCATATTACTACAGAGTCCAAATGTATTATTTCCCTAATGCAAGTTGATTCAGAAACTGCCCTCTTGATGTATTGTTCTTTTTATCTAACATTAACAATATGGATGGTGCATTCAAGGGTAATACTGATTTGTTTTTTGTATGTATGTTCTGCCGCTTTTTTAACTTTGAGTAAAATGCCTGAAGTGTGTGCTTCATGGGTATAGTGGCAGACTATTGTCCTTGGAACACACATTTTTGCTCAGGTCTTTTTCGTCAACAAGCTCTAGTGTTTTATGTAGAAATTGAAACTTTGCTTCTAATCATTTTGCATTTGTTTTTTTGTCTCTTCCCTATATGATATAATAGGTTGTAGTATACACTTCAACTTGGAAGGCAAAAAATGCCATGAAATGTTGTACATTCCTTAGTTTAAAGTAGTTCTCATACTTTTTTAGGCTTTGGCGCACCCGGCAGTGCAAGTTTCTGTCCCGGGTGCGCCAGTAATAAACTGTGCTTGCCTTACTTTCTGCTCCTGCAGTCATAAGAAAGACATAACATCTTTAGTTTGATTGTGATGAATGTTTAGTGTCGCTTTTTAACTGACTTCATACTGTGGACTCAGTTGAGTGTCTTACAACATACAAGAGATTACGGTGTGGGTATGGAGCATTGCCCATCCGTGAGAATCCGAATAGCAAATTATCGTTCAGCTGTCTTTGCATCACATTGCTTTATACTTGTATCAGAGGATTGCTAGTGGTAAATTCATATTACTTTAGCAATTGTGGGAAAACAAACCAATGTATGTATATTAGACTTGAAAGTGTCCTGGCTTTCTTGGCACACCTTTTGAGAAACATTGCATTAAAGCACAATTTCTGTATGCATCTGCCTTTTAAATCTTTGTTGGTATCCTATGGAGATTATTATAGTTGACAGAAACTCAGACCTTCACCCTTGTCAATGCAAATGGGCCATTTTATACTCGTATAAAGTTTAACGATAGCATGTTAGTAGGTCAATTGCCATTTACTAGCTAAATCCCACTGCCGTTAGTGTTGGGATGGGCTCCGATTCTTGTAATTTGTCAACTTGTGCTTCTTAAAGGCAGTGAGTAGAAATGGTTACTGTGCCAGCACATAGAAAGGGTGGAAGAGATGATGGTATTAGTAGACAAGGATGTTTGGGACCTGCTTTTCCTGAAGAAAGATGCACATCTGTTTGCTTCAACAGAAGTGGCTTCAACAACCTTTGTACATGTAGTAGCCCCTTGGTTTGAAAGTGTGTCTGTAGTATAACAAAAGGGTAAAGCACCTCCATGAAAACAAGCAACAATAAGTGGGGTAGGAACACTGCTTCACTAAGACTGATATTATACCTCATATCATAAGTTAAAGGCTGAAACGAATCAAGGATGGAAAACTCAATAGCTGGTAACTGTGTCAGACAAATGCAGAAACTGAAAACTATAAACCTACCAAAGGAAGCACATCTGTGCTTCATGTATGAAAAGAGTGAATTTTGCAGTCTGCTGGTTATGCTGTAGCTGGGCACTTCACTGAAATAACGGTGAAGAGCTGCTGGAAAACCGAGCCTGGCTGCCTTCAGCAGCACTGGTGGCCATTTTGAGTATTTGCAGGAAATGAGCCCAGGCACTGTCAGTGAAAGGAACTGAGATGGGGGATGGGCACTGCTCTGGATGAACACTAAACTGGCAGAGACCTTTTCAGGTATAGCTTTTTAGTTTGCATTGAAATGACTTGTAAATGAGTAGAACATATGAATTTCATATGAATTTCATAATTTGCATATGAATTTCATATAACTATTCTTGTGAATAAAAGGTGAAAATGGGGGAATTCTTTAATGCAGTAATTGAGAAGTGCCAATCAAACATCACGCTGGCTGACCTGACATAGGCTGTGTGAAATGGCAAAAATGCCAGATGTAATTTTTTTTCCTGTGTATTTTTGCTTACTTGATGGTTTATGAAAAATTAACTTTTGTTTATATATTAATGCCAAGGTGATATACATGCTAGCTGAAGTGAGGGACCACATTAATTCATGAATGTTTGTGTACTTCTATGTAATGCCTGCGCTATTGGTCTCGACCCAGTTCACATAAATCCATATAAATTCATTTTTTAGTTTATTTTTTGCATTTAGTAGAGTTGCAGTCAAGCAACAGGGTGACTGACAGACAGTTGAGGGAGAAATGGAGGACTGAATGAGTTCATGACAGGTCTGGTTTCATCAGCTGCAGAACTGCAGCTGCAGTGTAGTCTGGCAGAAGTGCAGCAGAGGTTCAGCCTATTGTGCTCATTTAGATATATCTGACAAAAATAATATACCGTAGAGTTTACTTCACTAACGAACAAACCACAAAAACATATGTACACATCGAGGCAAACTGTAAATAAAGTGAACTTCTTTTTCAGGTTGGTGTGATATTGATTTTTATCTCATTTTGAATGTAATTGTGGATTGAAGTGGGGACATTTTTATTTATACAGAAAAGCACGCACGATCACTAACTTGGAGTGAGTGAAAAAAGGTAGCTATACAAAAGACCTTTCTGACTAGCTAGTAGAAATATATCTGCATCCCTCTTCCATTTACATTGTGTGTCTGTATACTTCAATTAGTCTGTCATTATACCCCTCTAAGCTTTATTCCTTTTTGTTTAGATGACATAATATGTAATTTACAGGTTCTGGTATGATTTATAGAAATTGTAGTTTTTCCAGAGTTTTGTGTCAACATTTTTTAATGCAGTGTGGTATTTGGTCTATACACTTAACTGGAACCTAATGTGATGTTTGAATCCACCTACTGAAAACCTTTTCAGACATAAAGCCCATTGATTGCATGGTAAATACTTTCTGTAGAAGTATAGTAATTTATTGTACTTACTGTTGTCTGTCTTGTGAAATGTTGAATAGATGGATAAAATACATATTTATTTTATTGAAATTATCATTAGCTGGCTGACTATGCACTTGTGTGCAAAAAAAAAAGATTTTTACTTGTGCAGTTTTATATTCAGCTATTTTTGCCTGAGTTAAGGATTTAAAGTGAAACCAAAGCCATTCAAAATTCAGTTGTTATTGTTCATTGTTTAATGGGTCAAGAATATATAGGAGAGTATATAAAACCTCTATATTTAACCTTGTAAAATATGAATAGCATAGCAGGCTTAGACAGGTCTCAGCAGGATCAAACCGGTTTATGTTGCACTTCATCCTGATTGGGTAACACAGAATAAATGGTTTGGTTAATGGTATTGAACAGGGGCAATTCTAGAGAGACTGACAAAGGCCATGCATTTTGCAAGATGTTAGTTTGTGTGTTGTATCCACAGTTGCTGTTTTGTGTGAACAGTTGATATCTGAAGTAAGCTAAAAAGCTATACCTGAAGAGTCATCCACAGTTAAACAAAATGTGGGTGTAAGGAATATTTAGGCACAGACTCAGGAAATCTGTCATATTCATGATAATGTAATATTTCTGTGACTGGACGGTGAAAATTTGGGTAATTTCATCATCTGTGTTTCCAAAGTATTATCCCTTTATCAGTCAGATGTATTGTCTGCAATTAGACTGGCTGAAAATTTGAATGTTATGGGTATAATTACAGTCTGCTTTCCTTGAGTAATTTAAGTATTCATAGTTAAAGTAATCTGTAACATACTATGAGGGGAGAAAGCTTATGCATATTTTAACATGAAGTTTCTAAGATCATCTAATATAAGCAATTTAAGCTAGGTACAGTTATTATCCTGGTGTAAAGATGTAGGTATGAGAATCAAATTATAAGATGGTACAGTATTGCTCTCTAAACTCCCCACAGCAGCAACATTTCTCTAATATGTAACAACACTAGTGGAAAAAGTATTTGTCATCAACCAATAGCCATGTCTGTTGCCACTATCTGCACAGTAATTGGGCAGAAGGTTGGGAGAACTACACTGTAGTTCTAGGCTTATAGGACCAGTCTTAACTCTCACCTTGTCTAGCAACATTGATATTGGAAATAAAGGTCTGTGTCATAAATTATATTACATAAAGAAATTATGTAGTTAAACACTTGAATGTATGCAAATTTTATTTGGAGTTGGATCTCAATGAAAGGTATGGAATACACATAAATGATTTTGTTGTGAAACTTAGATCTGTATAAATTCAGCAAAACTTGGAAACCTTTGTTGTGATTTAGTAATAACTCCTATTTCCCTCCTTGCCTGCTCAGCTCAGAATGGTATGACCCATGTTTGGCTGTAATTTTCCACTCGCAGTTATGCGGCAAGACAGTGTGTTTGCTGGGGTTTATATCTGTTTTGTGACTGAATGCATTCTCCAAACAGTTAAATAGATATTTTAAAGAAAAATGAAGCTTTGGCATGTTTACATGTGTTTTCTGAATGTGTGGCTATTAGACATAGAGAAATCTGCACACTACACTGACTCAAATATTTGGTACAATCCTGCCTGAGTTCTTTGTTCTTCCCCTCCCCCCACCTCCTCTTCTCTCTGCAGCTATTACGTTACTTCGCTCACTGCAATACTGGTCACGCGCGCTTTTTTTTCCCTTGATTGAATGACTCAGTGGTTTGTACTTAGGTACGACGGGATTAAAATTCCCTGCTAGTGTACAAACTATATACAATACATAAACATAGGTTTGCCATTTGCACAAATCTCTCTGTAGCTGGTTATGCGTAAATGATTAATTATATTTGTTCCGTCTTATTGTATTTTTCTATGTGTTTTTTTGGTTTTTAACATGTCTGAAATGCATGTGATAAATATACTTTGATTCCCAATGGTAAGTTTGGGTGCACAATAGCAGCAGGCACACAATGCAGGACACACAAAATTATTATGATGAGCTCAACTGAATAGTGCAAAAAAAGGTAAAACAATTCTTACATAACATGACAATCAACCAGAATGAAAGTTCAAAGACAACGAGAATGTGACCATGCTTGCAAAATATGGTATAAATGAATTTAGATGGTGTATATTTGCTAAATATGAATGAGAACATTATCCATGTGCAAGAGGTAAATGAGAATACTGACTGTACAACAACACTTAGTTTTAGATTCTTTAATCTGCTAAAGAAATGACACATCAAAAAATGTTCCATATAGAATCATGAGCTCTATTGAACTGGAAAATTTAATTTAGATGTCATTTGGTGCAATATTGCATTCTTATGACAGCACTGATGCTCAGGTGGATTATGTCTTGTTAGCTCTGAATTTGTGTTCATCTTTCTGTTTATGAATTTTATCAGATTGAATATAGATCTCCACTGCACTGTAGAGTTAAAATTAAAAACATGCAGGGTTATACATACAGAACAATGGAACCACAAAAATCTTGGGCAAGGTTTTCCATTGAAGGTTGGTTAGATGTTCAGGCACTCCATATGTGTATATGAATATGCCAGGAGTTCATCTGCAAAAAGTTGGCATTTAAGTCTAAATTTTTTTAATACAGGCTAATGGGGTGGGAGGAGGGTGGGATAGTAGATTAGAACTCATAAGCATGGATCTGGATCTGGATCGCGATCTGTAGGGGTGGATCAGATCTGTATCTGGATCTATGTGAAAAAAAATCGGATCTTAACATCACTAATTTGAAGTCATCGGCCAGTGATGTGTGGTAGTGTCGTCTATGGTGATGCTAGAGGGTTAGAAAGGAAACTATTGGAATGAGAGATTAGCGCAGCGAAGTTTTATAGTGTTGTTTTTGGATAATTTTTCATCAAGTACAAAGTGGTCATAATGGTAATGCAGTAAACTTAGAGGGCATGGGGCCTCACTGGTTAGCACTATTGCCTTGCTTGTCTGGGGTTGGGGGTTCAAATCCTTCTGCTAGTTGTGTGTACATAGTTTGCATGTTCTCCCTGTGCATTGGGGGTTTTCTCCCCCAGTACAGAGACCCTGAAAAGAAGTAGCATTTCCAAATTGCCGATAGCGTGTGATTGTGCTCTGCAGTGGGTTTACGCCCCATTCCAGGGTGTCCCCTGCCTTGTGCCCTATATTTCCTGGGATAGACATCAGGCCCCCCCTTGACCTTCTGGGACTTCCTTATCTAGGATCTATTGTGTATGTGTAATTCTTTAGTTAAAGTCTGTACTTTAATTTGCCATAGTCTAAGATGAGTTTCATGAAATTTCCTGCTCTAATACACTCTGCTGTTTAGAGAACCAAGAAAATGTAACATCACAGTTATGGCCAGCTCTTTGTCCCTTCCATCACCTAGCAACATCTTGATGTAATACTGCACTAAGCTAGTTGACAGCATGGGGTAGCTTTTGACATCTGGGTATGGGGAGCAATGTTTGGTTTTACATAAAATAGTACATTTCCTGCTGGAAATTTTGGCTGTGTCTGACATATTGTTTAGAATTTCTGTAGTGAATAGTTATACGGCAGACTACATATAGCCCCTTTGCGCTAAAGTGCATTGTCTGTTTTTTGGACAGTGACAGTGAAAGCTTGTAGAAGGAGCCATGCTCTTTCTGTCTATTGGTTCTAAGGAACATGCGGAGTGCAGTGAAAGTTCTCACTGTCAGCTGACTAACTTACTGGCTCAGTCTGTGCGTATAGAGCTGACAGCAAAACATTAAGAAAGGTAACAGAAAACAGATTTTTCATACTCCTTAGGTGTTGATGGCGGAACGGTGAGTTTAATCTTTTTATACATTTAAAATTGACTTCTATTTTAAAATTTTTGTTTTGCTATCACTGCTTGTGACCTGATATGAAATTACTTTGTTTTGTAAATTCACTTTGTAGTGTTACATTGTTTTTTATTCTCTAGTCATGGGATTAAAATGTTGAACAAAATATTAAATGCATTATTTGTATGTGTGTTTGAAGGCACTACTATCGGTTACTGTTCTACATATGGGTTGGATGGTTCTAAACCTTCACATTGTTTGGAGACCTTTGTCCCTTGATCAGTATTTGACTGTTTTGTTTTTAGTTTGACTGTTTTGTTGTTAGTTGCAGCATGTAAACTGTTACATGATTTGCTCTGGCATCACACCTACATGTTTTGCTGTTAACTTCTCACATGCCTGTTTGAGTAGTTGTTGGGTATTAGATATGTGAGTGTCTTCTCCTGTTGGAAATTTTGGCTGTGCTTGACATATTGTTTAGAATTTCTGTAGTGAATAGTTATACAGCAGACTACATGTAGCCCCTTTGCGCTAAAGTGCATTGTCTGTTTTTTGGACAGTGAAAGCTTGTAGAAGGAGCCATGCTCTTTCTGTCCATTGGTTCTAAGGAACATGCGTAATGCAGTGAAAGGAAATAAATGTGGAACGAGGAAGATCTCAATGCTGGCATCCATAAAACTAATACAACTTACTCCTAAATAAAAATTAAAAGGAGAAAGTAGAGACCATACTCTTTCAGCAAACTTCTTGTAGAGTACTTGGTCAAAGAGGTGGAATTATGGAAATTGCTTTCCATGTTTTTTATTCTCGTTGAATTTCATTAATCATATTAGCTACAATAAACATATTTTATTAATGGATTCTTGGGTTATTATATTGATTGTTGTGCATGTTATGATTTGCATAGATGTCTAACATTTTAAAGTTTGGGATTTGTCAATGTTTAAACTAAATGTCAGCATGTAGAATTTCTACAGTTACAAAGGATTTTGTAAAAGCCTCATATGCATAAATTCAAGAAGAATATTAGGGGTGGAGAAAAATTATTGATTTTATTATTAATTGTGATTCAGGTTTTGACAATTCAGTATCAATTCACTAACTCCTTGCATGTTTGTTTTCACCTTGACTTTGTAATAATGTAAAAGTCAGAGAAAATATTTTCAAACTTTCAAATTTTCAGACAAAGAATCAACACTGTAAACAAACCTAAGACCACTTGTTTTGTCTTAGTAGAAATGTACAGTGTCATTAATGTTGCATAATTCTAAACTAAATTTTTCTTTCCTGTGACGCAAGTGGTCACACATAACTTCTGGGGTCAAAACATACTAGGGTGTGCGGTAGGTATCGTCTACGATAATATCTTAATTGTTGTCGTAACTATGTGCGAGTTCATGTTATTGTACAAAAAAAGCTATGTCCACACATCCGCTATGTAATGCAGTAGGCCTACATCATGCAGTAGGCCTACACATGTGCTAACTGCCAAAACATTCATGACTGACATTAAAATGAGTGAACAGCACCAGGAGATGATATACATACACCACCAGCCTTGCAATCTAAGTCATCAGATTTAACTGCTTCACTTGGCTCAATTTCACTGGAATGGAGATGGTTTGGTTTTGAGAACAAGGATGTTGTTTAAAAGTCGCCAATCTGCAAACTATGTTGGAAATCGGTCAAAGTTAAAGACAGCTTGACAACCAAATTGTTTCACCACCTGCAAACTAACCATCAAACCGAATATGCAAAGCTTTGGGACTCAGCTATCCAGGATAGGTCAAAACAGACAGGGTACCAAGACGAAAAGACACTCGGCAAACTTTAGGCGAATCCTTCTGCAAAAAAGTACCTTATGACAAGAAAGTATACACGCTGTCACATTGTGACAAGACATGGTGCCAATTCAAGTGGTTGAGACAGGTGGTTTCAAGCAAGACCCAATATACACACTGCCCGGCCAAAAATATTTCAGTCAGACTGCTCTGCTGAAATTTTATGACTCTTGTCACCAAACTCTGGGGTGGGGACTGCAGAAGGTTTCAAGCTTTGCGACAACAACAGATTTATGGTCAAGCAGAACTTCTAAGCCATACCTCTCCTTGACTTATTTCTAATTGTTAAACTTGAATACTTTGGTTTTATGTAAATAAGTCCCTTTTTCCTTAAATATGTTTCCTTTAATGTTATTAGTAAGCAGGTGTTAATATCCTGTTAAGTGCTATCTGGTATAATACAAGGCATTTTATTTATCATATTATACATGTATGAATATGAAGATGGATAAAGGCTATCCTCCAAAGTAGAAATTTCTTCTTTTTTTATTTAAAAGTACAGTAAACGTAAATACAATAAAATAATATTTTTAAAGATATGAAGAAAACTACCTAAGGGAACTATGCTAATCCAGAAGTTTGGTTTTAAACATTTCGTAACAATGAATGGTGGCAAGATTACAAGACAGGATAAGAATGTACACATTAAGCTTTTTCTTATGAAAATATAACAGCTTAATGTGTCTTATTGTAACAAAACCTATACATAAGAATTAGGTTAATTTCTCACAAATGTCATTTTTCATATGTACGATGTTATTCAAGTAATGTAAAATAATATAAATAATAAAACAATGTTTATGGGTAACCTTTTTTTTCACCACACAATTGCAATCAAACTGGTTAACTTAATTTTTGAAGATTTGTTTAAAGATGTTAAGGACCTAACAACAATCAAATCTGGTTAATTTTTTACATGGTATTACTATGGTACACAGTTATGTTTGTTGATTAAAAAAAAATAATATATATATATATATTCATCTTTGTTTGATGTTAATCTATATCACAATTAATTGATTCTTCAAGAATTGTTCTAACAAGACATTTTAGCAAAATTAAACTGAATCAAAATCGATTTACGAGATGAGGGGTAATTCCCAACCCTAGAGAAGATGGTCCATGTTATTTCCGGAGAATTTTAGACTGCAAACAACAAAAACAATGTAATACAATGATGTGCATCACCTAAAGCGTGATACCCAACAGAATTTGTGAATATTGTGCATGCATGCACTTTTTTTGTTGACTTCTGTATTAATTAATCATTAAGTAGGATGTTTGTCTGGAAACACTGTCTATAGCATTGGTTAAAATAACCCCTCCCTCCACAGCTTGTCTAACTTAGGGTGGTACAGTCTGCTGCTTAGCTGTAATTTTCCACTCAGCCTTTGTTTTCCACTGTTTTACAGAGTGGGAGTGGCTAAATCCAAGTGTGCATTATTTTGTATTTTAGTAAAGTTTAAAAATTTTGGTTTAATATTATTTTGCGTGTATCCATGTGTATGCTTGGATATCTGAATGTGACAAACGCAAATGTTTAAGATGATAGTTCCTCTAGGCCTGACTATGAGGAGCGTGTTTACTTGTGACTTTACACTGTAGTGATTTGCACTCGGTTTAATTGATGTTTGCATAATCTGTTTTGGTTTTTGCAAGTATTTTTGAAATTACTTAATTTAAACTCCAAGGCTCACCCACTATGACATATTTGGTACAGTCCTGTCTCAACGGTCTGTTTATCCAGCACCCTTCCCCCACTTGCCTTTCAGCAGTTGCATGTTTCTTTGTTCACTATAACAGTACTCAGGGATTATGTTTGTTTTTGTGTTTTTCTCCTGTTCAGATGACGTCTAAAGAGCAAGGATCACAATCCATGGTTAAAGGTTTTTTTTTTTTTTAGTGTATGTTGTTTTGAAGAAGGTGTGTGTGTGTGTGTGTTTATACGTACAAAGCCCATTTAAAAATAGCTGAACATTATTTTGGAATTTACCTGATTTTGAGAATACATTACATAGGTGTTAGTTAGTTTTAAGATGTTGTAGGCCTTTTTTAATAAAGGAGTTGCATATTTGGTTAAATTGTTATTGTTCTCAATAAGCAGTACTTTTACAAATTACTGTTCAATAAAAATTACAGTTGAGGCATAAGATATGTATATTCATAAACATACCAATTCGAACATACGTTTGCACTGCTGTTGCAGCAACTTCTGATTTGCTACGTGCGGCAATATAAGTGTGTACCCTGGAATGTTGGGTGAATATATTTCTGCACAGACTAGAATTTGATCAGAATTTTCTCACTGAGGTCACTCTTCACCTTTTAAAATATTTGGACCTAGTTGCAATTATATGCAGGCCTATTGGTTAGATGAAAGAGTGCATGTTTCAGTATGACAAATTTTCTAATGGAAGGCTTTTTGTGGTTTTTTTTTTTTTCCCTCCCAGTAGTTTAAGAACTTGTGTGGATATCAGAATGTCTGACCTCATTTGCATAAAATTTTCTGCAGAAAGTGGATTTCAACATGGATTTTGTTCTCAAGATAATGTACAAAGAATTCCTTGTCATTTGGGACTAATGTAATTTTTTGTTAAATTGATGTTAGCTAAACAAGTCATTGCATTGCTTGGAGGATATAGAGTAAATAAGAGGTGGGGAAAAGGGAAAGTAAGGTTTGTTTTTCCTGGAATAAACAACTTGATTTTTTACATGCATAAGATCATTGACCTAGTTGTACAACTTTGCCTAATAGGTTATAGGTTGGTAAAGATGGAAAAGCAAGTAGATTGAAAGTTATGGTATATTTGTTTTGCAAGGACTTTCTGCATATGAATATATATATATATATATATATATATATATATATATATATAATTTTTTTTTTTTTTTTGTGTAAAGCTATTAGCAGGTGGTGTGTGTTTTATTTTTATGTAGTATATTTACTCTAACCGAACTGACAGGCCTATATACAATGGCAGTTAGTCTAGACAAAAATACTAGAACCTGGTACCTAATATATTATTTGTAGGTTATACAAGCATGGTTGTATGGTAGCGTCCGTCTAAAATTGGTGGCCTTTTTGATTTGTTACTTGTAACAAACTAATGAAAGGGACATTGAAGCACAAAGTGTATTAAAGGTTCTTGTTTGACCTGTACCCTGCCTTGGGAATGGACATGGTTGACAGAGGATTGGGTTCTTTGGGGATAGACTAAATGGATTCGTTGCATTCCAAAAGATACAAGAGCTACATGCCCTGTTGGAGTTTTATACATTTTTACATGTGTGCTGTCCCTTGTCAGACTCCTTTCGCATGATTCTGCCACTTTCCATTTTCTTTTGTTGCTTGGTGTACCACTTTACACTCACCGGCCACTTTATTAGGTACACCTGTTCAATTACTTGGTAACACAAATTGTGAATCAGCCAATCAAATGGCAGCAACTGAATGCATTCAGGCATTTAGATGTGGTGAAGACGACTTGCTGTTCAAAATTCAAAAGTTCAAACCGAGCATCAGAATGGGGAAGAAAAGGTATTTGAGTGACTTTGAACGTGGAATGGTTGTTGGTGCCAGCCGGGCTGGTCTTGAGTATTTCAAAAACTGCTGATCTACTGGGATTTTCACACACAACCATCTCTAGGGTTTTTAGAGAAAATTGTCCGAAAAAGAGAAAATATCCAGTGAGCGGCAGTTGTGTGGGGAAAAAAATACCTTGTTGATGTCAAAGGTCAGAGAAGAATGGGCAGACTGGTTAGAGATGACAGAAAAGTAACAGTAACTCAAATAACCACTTGTTACAACCAAGGTATGCAGAATACTATCTCAGAATGCACAACACGTCGAACCCTGAAGCAGATGGGGCTACAGCAGCAGAAGACCACACTGGATGATGCTCGTGTCAGCTAAGAACAGGAAACGGAAGCTACAATTCGCACAGGCTCAGCAAAATTGGACAATAGAAGATTGGAAAAACCTTGCCTGGTCTGATGAGTCTCGATTCCTGCTGCGACATTCAGAAGATAGGGTCAGAATTTGGCGTAAAGAACATGAAAGCATGGATCCATCCTGCCTTGTCTCAACGGTTCAGGCTGGTGGTG
>JABJVR010004623.1:0-14498 GCA_025773905.1 Chitala chitala
GGGATGGGCTCCAGGCTTTCCCGCGACCCTCACCAGGAATAAGCGGTTAAGATAATGGATGGATGGATGGATGGATGTATTGTTTATAGCCTTTTTTAAAAATGTTTACAAATGTGTCTTAATATTGCTGTGACCATAAAGGTGTTACTTTAAGAAACAGTCATGTATTTTAACTTCACCCTTTGTCTTTACATGTTGTCCATGCCTGACTGCTTACCTCCAGGCGAGAAGCCTTACATCTGTGAGATCTGTGGGAAGAGCTTCACCAGCCGGCCCAACATGAAGCGGCACCGACGCACGCACACTGGCGAGAAGCCCTACCCGTGCCAGGTGTGTGGCCAACGCTTCCGCTTCTCAAACATGCTTAAAGCCCACAAGGAGAAGTGCTTCCAGGTCTCTAGCCCAGTCACCCCAGTGCCAGCCAATCACCATGAGCCCCTCCCTCTTCACTTCCCTCCCACTGCCACGTGTCTTTCTTCCGCCATGTCTGCTGTACCTCCTGTGGTGTCTGTGATTCCCCCAGAGGGCCTGGGATTCAGCCCAGTCAGCAGGGTTCTCCCTCCACCAGCAGGGACCCTTCCCCCGCCCCCCTCCCTACACATCTCCTCACCTGTCCGCCATCACTTTCCTGTGGCCTTTAAGACCGAGTCTTTTAGCCATGAAGAGGAAAAGGACGTATGCTGTCGCCAAGTGGCACTACTTGACAGGACTGCAGGTGTAGCCCAGAACCACTGAGCTACCAGCACCTGGTGCCTGGGCCAGGGGGCTCATATACACACAGAAATACAAAACAATAGCAGTACATGGAATCTAAGAGATAAGCTTATTTTGTAACAGGGTTGAATTGCCTGATATCTGTACAGCATACCATTGTATGCCTTTGCATTTTCCACAGTGACCAAGTCTGCTCCAAGTCTGTCACTACATACTGACTGGGTCATGTCAGCTGCTGACATGGTTGCCGGTGGTAGTGACCAAAACGTGAAACATTCCATGTACTTCCATTGAATAACAGCTGGTGCTCATGGCAACAAATCAGTTTCCAGCTGGCACCAAAATCATGGTCTGGAACAAGGAACACGTGACCTAAATGGCTGAGGTGCAGAACATACAACACAAACTATTCTTCATTACCAAACACTGCTAACATCACAGCCAGACTTTTAAATGTGGACATTAACATTTGATGTCCATATTTAAAAGGCTGTCTGTAACAGTTGTAGCATGGCCAGCTGACGATATTTTAATTTTCACCATTAAACAGATGACAAAATGAAGTTGCTTTTTAAATGCCTTTCGTCTGGCAAAGCAGTTTCCGAAACAAATGTGCATGTCATTATTTGCAGCGACCTCAAACTGCATGAAGATGTTAAATGAGTTGTTTGGATATTTGAAAGGTACAAGCAGTGCAGTACAGAAGACACGGTCTGCTGTGTTTATTCTGCGGTGCTGCTGCCAGAGCAGGTCAGTCCTGTGGTTTCTTTGTCACGCCTTGTGTTTAGCCCTGAAAGGCATTGGAAACATGAACCTGTTTGCAGTTCGGAAGGTTCCAGCACTGGAACAGGTCTTAGTTGCATATTTCTTCCAGACCTACTGGATTGTACTTTCATCAGTTCCCCCAATTGCATTCATAAAAAACCCCTTTGTGTGTGTGTGCGTGTGTGTGTATGCGTGCCTGCGTGCGTGTGTGTTGTTAACTAAATATTCCCTCTTTTAGTAAATTCCTTGAACCTTGCTTAGATATGACTACTGCCTATGCCTTACTTTTTTAATGGCCATGCAGATTACAGTAATATAGTGTGGTAATGAGTCATTTCATTCCAGTGATTCCTCTCAGAAAAGAAAGTGTGCAATTAGTGACGATAATCCATATAATTATAGTACTTCAGAAAATAAAATGTATGCTGTATAGCTTTTTGAAACAGTAATGGATCCTTTCAAAAATTATGCCAATTCCTTGACCAGTTCCAGTTCTCAGTGTACACATCAGTAGGGGTGCGGTGAGGATCTTGTGACATTCATATGCATTCTTGCATAAACTGGGTTGAATTTTGTATCTTGAGCATATGCACGTAACGGTGTACATGATAAAGACAAGTCCACATGGTCTTAACATTTTTTCCTTCCTTAAATTGCTTGTTCAAATAAAGGGTTGCAGGGAGCCTGAAGACCAACCAAGGGCACAAGGCTGAGAAATCAGCACCAGCCCGACAATGACTGGTCTGACATTGTTCTTAAATGGCAAGAGATTCCTGCTGTGTACACGTTGGAGTCTTAGTGTTTGTGTGTGGTTATGTTGTTCGATGAAAACCAGATTCTATGGGCTGGTATATTAAAGAAGTGCTGATCCTTGTAAAACTATAAGGACTTCCACACATCTTTGGTCAGACCTCTAACCAGCAGGCTGGACACCCATTGTACATGTACTTTTATACCAGTTATATGTAATTTTATACCAGCAAAATGTGTATCTTAAGCATCTTTCTTTTCTTTTACTCGAGGGATGGAATGGGGCTATAATTGTCAGCTTTATATGGACAATGATAGTCCCTCCCCAGTTTGTTCCCAGTAAATGAATTGTGTCAGTGCACAGCACAAAACTGTTGGGAACCACTATTGCTGAACCAAAAGGATTTAGATATGGAGCTCCATACAGAGTTTACAGGATGCAGTTACGCTGTATGCATTTCGCCTTTCCAAGAAGTTCTACATTTATAAAGAGCGGTAATATATTACACTTATAAAAGTAATTGTGTAGAGTGCTGGAAGGTTTAATGGTCACAGCTACAAGCCTTTTCGGACAATTTGATGGGAACGTTCTTGCTGATATACATTCAGTTTTTTTTTTAATGCCTTTTCCTGGTTGTTCCTTTAAAGGTCTGTTTGAACAAGATACAACCTGTTTCTCCTGATGAAGAATGCCCTTGTTGTGCATTAGAGCCTATTCATAGTTACCCATCCCCACTTCTGTGCCACTGCATTACATACAGAACTCAAATGCAGCAGTTTGTATTCATTCAAACTATGGAGCGATGGTCCCCAAGGTGTGGTCAATTTTTCATAGTTTACGTTATTTACAGTGGCAAAAAAGGAATAAGAAATTACTGGTTTTCTGCATTGTTTGGTCACACGTCTGGTCTTTGTCAAAGTATCACAAAGTCACAAGTATAGATGATCGCAATGTAAAATATTAAAACAGTAATTGATTTTATTGCACACATCCATTAATCATACACGGGTCTGTTGGAAAAAATAAATGAACCCCTGGAATTAATAACTGGTTGAACTTCCTTTGGTAGCAATGATGGCAGCGAAGCAGTTTTGGTAATTGTGGATCAAACCTGCATACTCTTTGAATGTTCAGATGGAATTTTCACCCATTCCTCTTTGCAGAACTGCTGTGGTTCGGGCACATTAGCATGCCATCTGAATGGCTCACAGTGTCTGTCCTCAGCATCTCTGTTGGGCTGAGGTTTTGGCTCTGAGTGGACTGCTTCAGAAGGTGGATTCTCTTTTTTTAATCACACTGTTCTGAAGTAAATTTGCTACAATGCTTCAGGTCATTTTCCTGCTGCAGCACTCAACCTCTAGTGAGCTTCAGCTGGTCGAAAGAGGCCTGGACGTTTTCATGCAAGATGTCTTGGTAAACTTGTGAATTCATCTTCCCTTCAATAATTGCATGTCTGAATTGCTGAATGTCCAGGCCCTGAAACAGCAAAGGAAGCAGTGCCATGCACATGTCCTCCGGTATTTAGTAAACCTAGCAGTAACATGTTTTTAGCTTTTCAGCACTATATTACAAATGCAATGCACTTTGTATGGAAATGAGCTGCAGTTAACTTTTTTTCATTCCTTAAAAGTTGTAACCCATTTATGTAAGTGTGTTTTTCTATTGTAACTTTTGTCTTGTGTGGATTTTTTTTTTTCAAAAAAGAAAATGTATATTTCACTCCTGCTAAACCTGTTTCCATAGTTACAGAGCATTTTATGTGTTTGTTGTTTTTGCCTTGTAGGGAAAGCTTGTTAAAGCTGTTTGTTTACCCTCGTGTATTGCAAGACCATAAATGATACATCCGGTGTCACAGCCCTTAAGCAGTGATAATCATTCCCGCACATAATTAGCCTTACACATGAAACTTCTGAATAGCTACACCTTCATGTCTAATTAATAACTGTGATTTCTTTAAGCACAGTTGAAAATGTTGAGTAATTGGTCTTACCACTGTACAGTCCTGTGAGTAATTTTTTGTCGTCTGTAAGGAGACTATAAATTGTTTATGGGTTGAAATACTCATGATGTCAATTTCCTGTGTACTTATAAGTAAAACACTGATGAGTTCAGCCAACACACATTTAGTTAGGATTGAGCATGAACTGCAGCAGGAGAGGCACATCACACAGGCCTCTGGAGCTCTGGGAACGTTCCTTGGTGCCTTGTCATGGAAGATCACGGGTGTTTGTCTCAGCCTTCCCATGAATTTCAGACTTTCATTGGAAAACTGACTACCTTCGAAAACCTTTACAGAAAGTGTAGTCCTGTTCTTAAAATCAGCTCAGTGGTTTAAAGCCTTATTTATTAAAACGGTACAGTATATTCACAATGTTTATAAATGCATTTTATTCATAACGTTACATTTGTAAAGACAGAAAGAATAATATATGCAAAAAATATAAACGACAATCAATAGGTCAGCATTATTTTACACACACTCATAAAGTTGTATATGGAAAACTGATCAGGGTTGCAATAATATGATTTTAAAAACAGTAAAGATATACTCTAACAATGATAAAATCAATAAAGTTATGTTGTCAGAGACGGCAAAGATTACACTGTTGGCTGTCCAAATGGCTGTTAACAGTGTAACTGTCCAACGGAAGAATTAGGGCTAAAACAGCTCCCAGGCTAGCTTACAACAATAATGTACAGCACGCTGGCTTTACAGTGTCCCCTTTCCAACATCAGACCATGGGCACCCAAAAACATAGGGTCATTCCTGCATGTCGACAGATATAATCTAAGGCTAGTTTATATTTACTTTTTCCAGTGTCTTTTTAGGCCCTTTTCCCTTACTAAATTCAATTTTATTGTTCTTTCCTACTTGTGTGAACATCAATTTTTATCATTGACAATCAATAAAAACTTTTTTTTACTTTAAGCAACCCTCAATAAAAGACAGAAGTGCATCACTGTTCTGTCCCTTCACCATATTGTAATACCTAGTCCTGCCCAGAGTCTGTTTTCTGCTAGGCTAAGGTATTTAACTACATCCACAGCTTTAAGAGTTGTGGTGTTTTCTGACATGGCAGAAGGTAACTCATCCGCTGTCATTGTCTTTCCACAAGGACTCATGTGACTTCGCGTGGCCTTGGCAGGAGCACCTGTTTAATGTTTGATCTGGGTAGCTTTGGGAATTGTTCTCCTGCTGAACCAGCCAGTCGACCTCCTTACGTCACCCCACAGGGTGTCACCCCTTGGCCTCCCAGTGCCAAGAAAGCAAAATGAGCGTCTGGCTGACTCGTGCTTCAGGATGAGCCTTGTGTTATCTGTCACTGCCATGAGCCCCTGAATCAACCAGCACATGGCACCACTCCCTTTGGTCTGCCGTCACATGGCACACGTGTCTGAGAAAACTGGAGGTCACTGTAAATGAAGGCAAGTGATGTTGTAACAGCACAGGCAAAGGGGATAATGATACACCTTGCCCCCCCCCCCCGCCTAATACTGCACTTGTCTTCGGCTCCAAATATAGCCACTCAGACACTGTCATTTGAGCTGCCCCTGAAGAGGGCAAAGCCAGGGTAGTTTTTCATTCTCGGGGAGAGGGACAACAGCAAAGAGATAAAGTGGGCTCTGATAAAGAAAGGCAGCTCCTTCGAGTTTGCTGGAGTCTGCAAACATCCTCCCAGTGACTTGGGTCAGCCAGATACAAAGTCAAATCAATAGCATTTACTAAATATCACTCGGCCTGGGAAAGGTTGCACATATCTCACGCAAGGTCTGCTCTGTGGCAAAGGGCAAACCTCTGTAGAAAGTTGTGTAAGGGTGGGCAGGTGACCAGCACTAACAGCATGTACACAGAGTACAAGCTGACTATTCAACAGGAATCTGACTTAAATCATATTTTGGTGGTCATGCAACTGTGTGTTTCCTTTACATATTTTAAAAACATTAACACAACTGCAAGATTCCCATTATTTGCAGTTTAACTCTTCACCTGGCCATGTAGTAAACTATGCCAAACATAACTGTACAACAATCTCTGATTTACACCGATCATTTAAAAATACTTATTTAGATTACAATTTTTCAAAACGATAAATACATCTAAAAATACATCCACCAAAAACAAAAATTCAGTTATGAAAAAAAGAACTCATTTTTAAATTTGAGAATTGTGAATATCCAATTACATAGTAATTTATTTTACAAAAACTCTGAGACGAATCTATCAATCCTGAACTTTGTTACTGTCAATATTTCATTCTAATGACAAATTATAAATGGAAACCTTTGACATTTTTATAATTATTTACAAGTCTACACTTTACGTTTATTTAAAGTCTAACGCACTTTAAATAATATTGCATTAGGCCTACTACAGTATTATAAAAATAGTTGGGCCATAGAAATTCCCCTTTAACGATTAGACAGCAACACAGCGTCATTGGCCCGCTGCCCCAGACGTCATCGGGAGAGCCGCGCGCTGTGCTGGTTTGACAGTCCATATAACAGGGCCGACAAATACCTTATTACAGTGGGAGAAATATTGCCGGCTCAAAGACATGGATATGCCTTGGTGATAACGTTCGAAAAAGTAAGTGATTTAAGAAGAGGCACTCCTTCTGAGTTTATATCAGACCCAGAATAAAAAACGTGTTTTTAGAAATGCATTTTTTAAATTGCACCAATATTTCAGTTAGTGTTCATTTGAAATATCACTTGTTAGTATTTTCCTCTTTTTTGCGTTATTCTTGTCTTTATGTGATTGTATATTTAACACTGCTTCACGTAGGAAAATATTTGTTTTTTCCTGTTTAGATAAATTTATAGGTTTACATGTTTTTATTTTAAACCTATGCATTGTTTTCAAATATAATTATTTTATTTGTTTTGTATGGGGGTGGTAAAACTACACAGCGTAGACGTATACCGAGTTATTGTAATACAGTCCTGTCTATGCGGATAGCAGCCTTGCGGAGCGCGTCTGAATTATTTCACCGCAGTGACCGCTGGCAGACTGCAGCACAAGTTGTTCTGTACAGTAACGGAACGCCTGACCTAACCATCCCATCACGGGTGTCCGGAGTCTCCCAGATGGAGTCGGATTGGCGACTTCATGTTTGTACCGTAATGATCAGCAATGCAACGCTCGTTGTGAAACGTTATCATGCAGTCTTAAAGCTTTGACATTTCAAGACAAACACGTGTTTACAATTCATAATTAATACATGTGTTATCATGCTCCTCATTTCCCCTGGGGCGTATTGCCAATATGAAATTGCAATTGAACAAATATGCGGTGCCCAGCTAAGTAATCGGTACAAATAAAACAACATTTTGACGATGAAATACACTGCCTACATTCAGGCGCCGACGCAGTTTTGCTTTCATGTGATATGAAAATCGCTTTTAATCAATTAAGCACGTTAGTCGTTGTGGACGCGATCTCAGAATAACATAATGGTTTCGTATTGCATTGCGTTTGTTGTAGGTCATTGCTGGATACATCATTTCTTCATACAGATTACTTTATTTACATTAAGCTTCTGGGTGGTTTTTACTTGCCCGGCTGTGTCCAATAAAGGTGATGATGTAACATTTTTCTACAGTAATACTTTCTGTCTCTCCGTTGAGTCCGCTAGCAAGCTCCTTTAGTAGTTATATATGCTCCCTCTGACAATATTTTTTATAAAGCGAAAGTATATCTTCAACGCTGTTGGTAAATTCTGTTTTCATTTGTAAAAATGCAAAATGCTTTACAAACGGACTCCTCAATTAAATGTCATAGCGATCGAGTACTACCGTTCGTAACCTACTTCAAATTATAATTAAAATCTTTGGTATTGCTTTATGGACAACCCACACTAGTCAGAGAAATCGTACTGAATGTCCCTCCTTTATGTGTTAAGCACATTATGCGAAATGAGGATTTGTGGTTGTTCAACGCCCTTTGGTGTTTAGACATCTTCCAGTCATTTCAAGGATTGGTGTCCCTCAACATTCAGATTTGCTTTGCTGTGTACGTGTTTTGTTGCACAATGCAATATCGATAGGAGGAGTTATGCTGTTAATCTGGAAAACTATGATCTACAAGAAATAGATAGCAGTATAAAACACTTAGAATATTATTTTTATTGGCCGATTTCGTTTCATATTTGTCATTTTATTGTGTACTTATTGTGGAAAAATATAAAATCTTCCTCAAATAGTCTCAATTTTACTTATCTTTCCTTCAATTTAAATTATTAGTTCATTCTTGAAAATCAGTTATAAACGGAAAAATGCATGTATACCACAAAATCCTTTCCATTATTTAAAACTGGGAAAATAAGGTGCTCTCAGCCTGTCCAGAAACTCCAAACTAATTCTCCCCAATATCACTGAAGTGCTGTAAAATATCTATTTAATGATCAACCCATGATTTTATCATATTCGCTAAAACTTCAAACACAAATTACCTAAATATCAAACATTGTCATTATGAGGTCAATATGCTTTTATGCAGTATGCAGCCAAACATTCCTACAGTAATGCACAGTACCATACATTTCCTTGTAATCTGTAGACCTATTTAATACCAAATGTTTACTAATTGCATTTATGATAAAAATACAAGTACAGAAAAGTTTGAAGTGTGAGAGACTTCATATTCAAAATGCCTTGTTAAAGAGCAGAGTATGTTACCATTCAGCACTGATGTCATCAGGATGCGCTCGGCTACTGCCTCTAGAACGCATTCGCCCAAACACTTCTGTTGTCATGATAGCAATCATGTGCAGCCATGGTGTGATGTAACCAGGGCAACAGCTTGTAAATGTATGAATGCCAACCAGGAGGAGGAGAGACAGGTTGGTGATTTTAGTGTCAATTTGAATGACTTTGAGGCAGAAAGTGAAGATTTGGATTTGGAAAACTAAAGTCACCGTGTCATCAAAAATCTAAAAAAACTATATATGCTCGAGCCATGTATATCAGAAGAGAAATCTTTTGGATTAACCTTTAAAAATATGTATATCAGTTCCACATAAAATTGTTTCTTAAAAAAATATTGATTTGTATTTGAACCCCCTTTACCATGTAAAGGAAACATAATTTTATTATATGTAACTGATTCACATAATTAAGCGTTCATTCAACAGATGTTGGCGGCGAGGTGGTTAGCACCACTGCCTTACACCTCCAGGCCTGGGGTTCAATTCTTGTGTGTGTGTGTGTGTGTGGAGTTTGCATGTTCTCTCTGTGCTTGGTGGGTTTTCTCTGGGTTCCTCCCACAGTCTAAAGATGTGTGGATTAGGATGATTGGTGTGTTGCCTGTAGTGTGTGGTGGGTTGGTCCCCTGCCTTGCACCCTATGTGTTCTGTGATAGGCTCCAGGCTTGATGCTTAATTGGCTGAAGTAGTTTAAAGCTGACTGACTTAACAGATCCTTTTTGCAGTGTGGTGTTCCCCATTATTAGCTCTACTGATAGCCAAGACTCTATTGCATGTAAGTGGAAGGTTCATTGAAGAAAACATTCTTGTAATGTAGTTAACTTTGTATTCCAAAGTAATCACCTGTTTCACCTTC
Organism: Chitala chitala; assembly: GCA_025773905.1. Taxonomy (NCBI): domain Eukaryota; kingdom Metazoa; phylum Chordata; class Actinopteri; order Osteoglossiformes; family Notopteridae; genus Chitala; species Chitala chitala. Next base: position 9,791 of record JABJVR010004623.1, read on the forward strand.
CTACCTTTCACCCATCTCCCATCATACACACGCACAGACTTACTCTCCCAAAGCATCTTGTAAAATCTCGCAGACTGGCACAATATAGCACAACACAACATTCTCCCCTTTCAACAAGGAATACTTGTAACAGTGCATCCAATATTCAAACACTTACAACAGTACTCACTCCCTTACTATAATTCAAGCATGTGGCAGTAATTCAGCAATTTTCACTTCGCCATGGTTTATGGTTTTGTGTATCTGTGTGCATATTTCTAGGTTATCCAAGGTTTCTTTAACCCTTTTTTCAGATTTGAAGTTAACTTGTTCAGGTCCTTTGCTGGCATCTGTGTATTTTTTATCTTCTTTTGTTTCTGTTTACTCTGTTCTGCATCATAGTGTCTTTGGCTATTGATTCAGGCCAGGGCAGAATTCATTTCCATTTGTCTCCCATGAAGAAGCCTTGTAGCATGAGGTGATGTATGCGTATAATGCATTAACTTCAAGACAACAGTTTCCATGTTTCACCTCTTGATTAGATGCAGTTTTCAGCATTCCTTCAAGACATTGTTGATTCTTTCCACTTCCCCATTGGAATTAGTATAGTAGACTGATGATTTTAGGTGCCTTTTTACCTATGTCACAGGAAATATGTAAATCCATGAGCCATAATTTGAGATCCATTATTTGAAACTAGTTCATATGGATTGCCTTCTTTACTGAAAATGGACGTGAGTGCTCAAATTACCTTCTCGGTGTCTGCCTTGGAACAAAATGCGACCCTGGGCCACTTAAGTAATCCACAAGTGTAACAGCATGTCTGCAGTCCTGCAGTGCAGTGGCAAAAGCTCCTAAAATGTCCACTGCCACCTTTTCCCATGCAGCATCAGGAAAATGAACATTTCTCAGGGGAGCATCATGTGTTATGCAGGTTTTATCATGCCATCTTCAGAAAAGGCACACACAGTTCTCTGTGGCATTGTTTTGTGTGAAGAATGCCTTGGCGGTAACAACAGTCTCAACTAGTGTCTTTTGAAGTGACTGAGGCTCCACAAGAAGATGATCACCTCTGACAATACAGTCCTCTATAGCAAACTCATGAAGAATCTGAAAGTAAGGTTTCTTGTCCACATCAACTGACTTCCCTGCGGACCAACCTGTTTGTATCTGCATCCTCAACTTTGCGAGTACTGGACACGAGGAGCAAGCAGCTTTAAAGTCCTTCCTTAACAACAGCCACAGTGTTCCAGAAGAGCATCATTAGCATGTTCAGAGTCAGGGAATGGCAATGTGGAAATACAGTCGGCAACAGGACTGAGAGCTCCTGTTCTGCACCGAACATTGTAACAGAGCTCAAGCGGCCTAGCAGACCACTGTGAAATGCGCCATTCAGCTCTTTTGTTACCTTTACTTGTTAGTGGATTAGTTAGAGCTTCCTGATCTCTGTTCTTAAAGAGAATTTCCTTCCCCACAACCACATCCTCCATTTTTCCCTGGCCCAGTCACACATAAAAGCCTCTTTCTCAACTAACGAATAGTTCCGATCAGCTTTTGCTGCTTTTGAACAATGTGTTCAGAGCAATTCTGACTTATCTATATCATGACCGCTCTCAGTCCAGAATCAGATTCATTTGTAAAGAGGCTTTGTCAAAACTTGTCTAAGCTGCACCAGTCCAACTGAATGCATTGTTTTTCTGACATGGTGCCCTCAACACTGGTATCATTTGGATTACACTTACTATACCGTGCTCTCAGACCAAGAAATGAGTGCAAACTTGTGGTATGTCCAGGTGTTGGAGCATTCAGAATAGCAGTTACATGTGTGTCATCAGGCAAAAGTCCTTCAGGAGATATAGTGTAACCCAGAAAATGTAGCTTGGGATGCTACATGATGGCAATAACATTATCGAGGCAACACTACACACCTTCAAGACATTGTATGATGATGCTCATCATCTTTTGAAAAGCTGTTGGAGCTGAGCAAAGTCCATATGGTACCCTACAGTACCTGTACAGACCTCCATGAGTAATGAAAGCTGTAAGGTCCATGTTTTCTTCATGTAGTTCAATCTGGCTATATGTGTTTTTAAGACCAAGGGTAGAAAATATTAGACTCTTTCAATACAAAAAAAATATTTTCTATACGAGGAAGCTGATTATCTGCACACAGCCTTGTTTAGCTCTTTCAAATCTACACACATTTGTATGTGTCTAGTCTTCTTTTGGGTAGCCACTAAAGGTGAAACCCACACAGAGGAATCAGTCTTCTCAGTGATACCATTCTGTTCTAGGCATTTGAGTTCAGCAGAAATTGCGTCTCAGCTTTTGATGAATAGGTGTAATGACTGGACATACTTTCACTTTATGAATAAATCCTTTAACACACCCAAAGTCCTCAGGACTGGAAGTAGTCTTAAATGTAGCACAGATAAGTGGAGTTTCTGCTGTTAGTTCACCTTCAGAAATTTGAAAGTGGAGTCCAGTCAGCCTTAGTGTATGCCTCTTTGAGCCATGAGGGCAGTTCCACATAAGAGAAGGGAAATCCCACAGCCTCTAGGGTCATGTAACCTAAACGCAGGGTGACTGGCTGTGAAAGCAGGGCTTAATCATAGATTTGAACAGAAACATTTTTCAGCTACAGTATGTTACTAGTTAGCCTATGCTTCTGGGCAGACTGTATTCTCTACAGCATCATTACACCACTGCCATTGCCATTTGTCTTCGCTTGTTCGATCTCTCTGTGACTGTGCACCAAGACGAGAAATGGCAAGGAGAAGGCGGAGTCCGTGGTCAGCGGTGCTCTGATCTCTGCAAAGTGCTACTATGACAGCTGTTGCCTACTTGTGTTAAATCACAATAATTCAGTTTGATTTTCAGAAGAAAGCATACATTATTTTAGCTCAGTTTCAAATCAAGTTTTGTACCAGTGATTTTTGTGAGAAAATCAAATCATGAACTCATTGTCGTGAATCGAACCATATTGTGGGGTGAGTGTTACATCCCTACAATCAAGCTAAAAATTCATGAGGGCAGGAACATAAAGGAAAGCTTGCTCAGGGAAAACTATGTCACAGGAAACATAAAAAGACAAAAAGACAACCAGCACAGAACCACAATGCCAGGGAGGGTCACCAACACAACATTAAAACCAGGCACTTACGCAGTGAAAACACCAATCTTACGAGAATAACGAGGGTGTGTTTGGTCACACAAAACTGACTCCAGGTAAATGCTAACAGCATACACAAGTGATAACCACCATTCTTCCTTCCTGTTATATTTCAGACATCATAACTGAGCAGTTATTTTGAGCTGGAAGTAGAAATAATTTCTATATAAAATCTAACCTGCACAGTCGCCAGATAATGTGTTCTGTGACTTCCATGGCCATGAACTTGTCTTTACGAGAACCCGTGACCTGAGAAATGCACAGGATACATTCAGCCGGAACGTGTGTCACTTAACTGGATATAACTTACCTACAATGGAGCCTCTGCATTTGCCATTAGACTGTTCATAATTCAAGTTAAGTTGATCTCAGTACTATGGTCTGTACATCTCTTGCCTCGTGTATCTGAAATATCCACAGATTTCTCTTTCACATATTCACAAGCATATACTTGGGCTGTCTAGCCACATACCACCATTCATTACACAGAATAAAGGCATAAAGACATTTCAGAAATTTAATTTTACACACTTAGATTTAGAAGTTGTATGTCTTTAAAACCATTCAGCTATTACTGTGGCATGACTTGGTCATTGGGCTGAGAGTGCACGACATAAACAAACATGAACCTAGAACTTCTACGTCGAGTTATTCTCACAGATTTCCTCACTAAATTTAGTGGTTACAGAAACTACTTGTAGCTGGTTAATGTTTTCTCCTTTTCAGGTATAAGTTAGATGAAAAGATTAAACGAATGTAATATACTGTATTTGCATACAGGAGCCAAACAGGTTGAAACCTTGTCATTGCCAGCACAGCATGCCAGACAAGATAACTAGCCTGACAAGTCCCTACTTAGGGAAATGAGAGAGAGAGGAACATTTCACTACTCATCCAAATAGTTTCTTCAGCCTGGAGAATAAATATGGGGTCCATGACCAATATCGACTCAGCTCGGTATATTCATAGATTTTACACATTCTTGACTTTGCGTGCATGTGTATACAGAGAATGTGTCAAAAGTTAATGCTTGGTCAGTTGCTGAGGTTTAATTAAATACTGTAACTGTTAAGATTCACTTGAATTTGTATGTGCAGAATAAAATTTACTTAGTAAAATATTAAAAGTGATTTTACAGAAATGTTTTTGTTTTTTGAATGCTACATAATGCTACATTTATTTTTGTTCCGTTACATTAGTTGTACATATGCTACTGATTAATGAGAATAGGATTCAGTCATAAAACAGCTGGCAATTAATCAAATCTTTGTACCAGGCTGTCAAATTAAAATTATTTCTGACACCCAGCTGCTCAGGAGAGGAACAATGAACTACATAATACATTGTAAATGTCCAGTCTTTTACATGCATACTTCAGATGAATAGTCATCCGTTTTATATACTCATGTAAAAAGGACTGATAGTACATGTAATATACACTGCTCAAAAAAATTACATCAGATCTCAATGGGGAAAAAAGTCATGCTGGATATCTATACTGATATGGACTGCGTAATGTGTTAGGAACAAAAGGATGCCACATCGTTTGGTGGAAAT